>JAHWFO010093131.1:2906932-2921266 GCA_023313115.1 Rhysida immarginata
AAAAAAACCCGACAATATAAACGCAGAGCCGAGTGATGTCGTCGTTATCCCCCGAGAAAGACTGCCAAGATGTCCAGAAAGGCCATTTGATCATAGATCAACTTATATGTTCTTGTTTGGAATAGCATCCACAAGAATACTGGAACTGCCAAAAATATTTCAAACAAGTAAAATTCACATGCTGAAATTCGAGAAAGATCTATATGGCAAAGCCCCCCTGGTCGTTTTATGAATTTTTCGGTCGATTTTAATGGCAAATCTACCTTTTCTTTTCTTAAAAACGATTGTTTCACTTATTCTTTAAAATGATTCTTCGTTGTTGTTTTTTTTTTTTTATTTTTCTTTACTTTATTTATTTTTTTTGAAAGAAAAGCAAAATCAAAAAGGATAAATTCGGGAAAAACTGAACACAGAAAATTCATTACAAAACTTCCTTTGTTTCTTTGATTTGGATTTTGGAACTTTCCTGATTTTCTTTGTCTGCTTTTGGACTTGTTCGAGCATGACATCATCTGCCTCCAATATATCCAAATATTTGTTCTTTGAAATATTTCATTTCCGTTGTCAAAATTTATTCCATCAGTTGGATTGATTTATCATTTATTCATTGTAAACATCGCACATTTGTCAACCCCGGAGTTCATTTTGATGTCCTTGCTTAATATTCGCCATAATGGGTAACTGGAAATCGAGGTATTTTAGAGATTTTTCCATAGGCTTTCAGATCGTCCATGAATAGTAAATGGTTGATTTTGTTCTGACCGTGGCTTGTTTTGAACATCATATAAAGGGAAACGGTAGTATTAAATAGTAAGGGCTACGACGGTTGAAAAATGCCTCTGTTAATTTTAATCTAGTAATTACGAGATTTACTCTCGATTTAAGCATCTATTGAAAAGAAGTGAGTACCTGCTGTAACGAAGCGATCGTAAGTGGGGGTGTGCTCTATGCAAGCGCCAAACGTGGTTAAATGTCCAACAAAACACGAAGTATTCTTTCATTTATTATTTAATAAGAACGGATTGTTGTATTTATTAAGTACACTGGTTATAAAATAAATTCGCCTACTCAAGGCCCTCTGGAGCCCAATCTAATAAACCGACTGTGATGCAAATTAAAATGTAGGCTATTCAGACCATGGGGGAGAGAATTCCGGAAAGAAAAAAAAATTACTGCAATCTGGTGAAAATGTGGCGCTGTGAGAATGACAAATGGAGATTTTAAAACTAGTTTTATTGTTTTAAACAAGCAGGCAAAGTTTCTGTTTGATTACAGCATATGTTCATTCTCAATATCGGCCTTATTAGCAGAAAGTTTATTCAAATTAGAAAGCGATGGTTTTAAGCAAGAAAGAGCGCGCACTGTTGGTAAAGTTGTTTTACCAGAATGATAACAGCAGTCCAGCTGCATTGCGAGCACATCGTCGTCTAAAAGGACTGCGAAAAGGGCCCATGTCAGATACTGGGTTGCGAAAAATGATAAAGAAATTTGAATCGACTGGCGATTTGGCTGTCGCACCAGAAAGAGGACGGCGCAAGATAGGAGACGAAGTTGTTGAGGACGTGGCTGTTGCAGTGGTGGACAGAGCTTCTTCTCAACATTTGCAACGAGTGCTCGAGCTACAGCACGCGAATTGTCCATCCCATGGTCCACGGTGCGAAAGGTCTTGCGGTCTTTCTTCATTGGTACCCATACAAGGTTCATCTGGCACAATAGCTAAAACCTCAAGATACCTGTCAACGCGATGACTTTGCTTATCGCTTTCTGGCGAGGATGACTGTTGATGACCTGTGGCCGTGGAACATTCTATGGTCAGACGAAGCACATTTCACCCTAGAAGGAGCGGTGAAACGCAGAACTGTCTCATATAGGGTGCCTGGCTCCCCGATGTCGTGCATGAAAAGCCATTGCATTCTGAATCCGTGACTGTTATGGTGTGGATTCACTGCTGATTTTATTCTAGGCCCCTTTTTCTTTGAGGAAGTGACACAACGAGGTCCTGTAAGATGTTCTGCGAGAAGTGCACGGTATTGTGAACTTCTTGCACAGCATGTGATTCCTGCCTTGCGAGAACGAGGATGCTTGGAAACCACTGTCTTCATGCAAGATGGATCACCTCCTCTTATTGGTCGACAAGTGAAGGAACTGCTTCGTCACTACGGAGATGATCGTGTGATCTCTAGATGCGTGGTTTTCCAGATGCGTGGCCTTCACGTTCTCCGGATTTGAACCCGTGCGATTTTTGGCTCTGGGGATATCTGAAAGATCGGGTCTATCAACAAAGCGTACGGACTGTGCCTGAGCTGAAAGCCAGCATTAGATGTCATGTCTCAGACATTCCCCGGGAAGCGTATTTTCAGACCTTCATATGTTACAGACGGAATAGTGTGGCCAATTTGGCATTTTTTTTAAAGCGCTTATCCGTGTTTTCATTGTTTTGTGCATTGTTTAAATTTTATTAAAGTGCCCAACAAAGGACAAGCGCGTGAAAAAAATGCCAAACTGGCCACACTGCCTGGGAAGCGCTTCATGCAACAATTGATCATGCTGTGCTACGCTTCCAACATGTCATTGACGCAGGGGGCGGGTATATTGAACATATGCTGTAATCAAACAAAAATCTTGCCTGCTTGTTTAAAACAATAAAACTAGTTTTAAAATCTCCCTTTGTCATTCCACAGCGCCACATTTTCACCTGGTGGTGAAAATTTACACTATTTTATATTTACGCCCCACCCCCCCATGGTCTGAATAACCTACATTTCAATTTGCTTCAAAATCGGTTCATTAGATTCGGCTCTAGAAGGCTCTGAGTAGGCGAACTTATTTTATAACCACCCCGTAATTAGTATTAACGAGTTAGTATCATTAGAAAATTGTCATCGAACTGACTTCGACCGTCTTCGAGCTCGTCCGAGCGATGATCTTTACTTATCGATTGGCGAAAACAAATTTTGAAAATCTTTCAGAGTTAGAAGATCGAGTTACAGTCAGACAGACAGACAGACAGACAGACACAATGCTTCCGTAAAAGCATAAAGCACCTTTCAGTACTTATTAATGCACTATGCAATTCCAAATATCATTCTAATAGCCCAGGCTATAATAAATAAATATAAAATAAGATTTTTTTACAGAATCAACCTTCCTAATTCCGCTCGTCCTGGTTAGTTTCTCTTACGGCAATTTTTAATTTGTTGAACAAAATTTGTTCTTTTACAGGTTTGATTTTTATTGAATTAGCCTGGCAATAACGTAGCAGGGAATAGCTTGCTTCAGTACAATTTATATTCCATTTTTCAGTAAAGGGAAATAATAAAATCTACTTTAAACTTTAACTAATTGCTAAAGGGTAGGATAAATAGTTTTAATTACAGAATACATCGATGTTATGCACACTTTAACAGGTCAGTTAATTCATGAAATATATTAATTTACATGGTTTCTAGTGATCAAACCTCTAGATTTACAGAATTGATAGGAAAGAGTTTTTCGTTTCTTTACTTGTTTTTCAATTCTAAGATCATCCTCTAAAACTTTAACAACTGTTTCCGAATTATGAATATAGGTTTGATAATAAAAATTGTGGCTAAGACATGTGATTTTTGATCTATCACTGAATAAGGCTCCTGAAATCGGATAATCATTAACGAATCCATCTGGAATGATTCCAGAAAATTCACAATAAACAATAATTTTGATCGGCTTCACAATAAATGGAGGTCCTTCATAGGCTGTTATTTTCCAAAATGAAAATGCCTTCTCCAATATTCAAGCATTCATTTGACGCAGAGATTTCGTTGCTAAAAGTACAGGGTGTCTCAAAAATGACTGATGGATTTTGAAAATCAATAAAAAAAAGACGGAATGCGACAGATATGTATCGTTTGCAGCCTTATGCTTAGGAAATCAGGGAATTTTATCCCACCAAATTTCAAATTTAGTTAACATTTTCATCCACAGGTGGCGCTGAAAACTATGAAAAAATAAAAACCGGTATTGAAATGTAGCAAGGACTGTTGCAAAAAACTAAACAATGACATTTTCAATGTAACCCCCATTTGCTGCAACAACGTGGCGCAGTCTCAGGCAAAAATTTGCAGACATCCGTTTTTACTATACCTGTTACAGATCGCCTGCAGCGCCACCTGTGGTGAAAATGTTAACTAAATTTGAAATTTGGTGGGATAAAATTCCCTGATTTCCTAAGCATAAGGCTACAAACGATACATATCTATCGCAGTCCGTCTTTTTTCTATTGATTTTCAAAATCCATCAGTCATTTTTGGGACACGCTTTATCATTACACATGTAGCCATAGAAACTACCGATTTTATTGGGAAAAGTCAACATCAGTAAAAAATGTCAAGAATATCAAATAATTCAGCTCTCGACGGGGAGTAGATTTCATTATATCGACTGTACTACGTCATCAAAGCTAAAAGATGAGCATTTGAGGGTTATTACAATTATGGAATAGGTTTCGTGAAAATACAAAATTTTCGTTTCTCTTTCCAAAATATAGCGAAAAGCAGTTAGAAATTTTTTTTAATTTTTAGTGAACGATTGGGAGTTCGATGAACTTCTGTCGGCCCATAAACTGTGGGTTTTGAAACTTTCTGTCGGGCGCAAAATAGCCATAGCAGCCGACGCCCTAAAATTCCAACCAACCAACCAACTTCTATCAAGAAAGATAAATTGCGGGGTACAATTGAATATTCATTAACAAACAATCTTCCACGATTTCATTTGAATATCTATTTGGGGTTGTAGTTAATCCGCGACATGAAACTATATCGGAATGGCGGTTTGAAATATGAATGGTTGTTATTATACTGAATGGGTAAATAATAAGATAGGAAGGAGTAAGAAAGTAAATGCATGCAATCAAGTTTAATATTATTAATAATACTAGTCAACTATGAAATTGTTATTGAGTGATAAAAAGTTTTTTATGTAGTATTTTGGTGTGCTAAATACGAATATAACCATTAAAAATTTTATTGGCTCTCGTTTTGAAGCTATTTCATATAGTTCATTTTCTAGCCGAGCAAGGGAAGTGCACTACTTGCCGATGGAATGGACTAGCAGACAAATTATAGCAGTGGAGAGAAGAGCATTCAGCACCCAGCTCTAGTCGAAACTCAAAAAAATGCTACTACCACCCCTGTACACCAAACTAGATTTGATGAAGAACTTCGTGAAAGCCATGGATCGGACTTCGCCAGCTTTCCGATACCTGCATGAAAAGTTTCCTCGACTCTGCTAAGCTAAGATTAAGGAGGGAGTTTTTGTGGGTCCTCAGATTCAAGAGCTATTCAAAGATGACCAGTTCAACAACTAGTTTCTACCAACTTTCTCGGGAATGTTAGGACAACAAACTACAAGAAACTCGTAGAAGACATGCTGATGCAGTATCAGAAACTTCGCTGCAGTATGTCTCTAAAGATTCACTTCCTTCATTCCCAACTGGATTTCTTCCCTGACAACTGTAGTATGGTTAGTGATGAACATGGTGAACGTTTTCATCAAGATATCACATCAATGGAACAGGGAAAATGACCTACTTCTATGCTTGCTGACTACTGCTGGACACTCCTCAGAGATGCTCCTGATCAGCTATTTCTATTGGCATGCATTTCGTTATGCAAACAATTGTTTTTACAGATTACAAAAAAAAATAGAGCCAATTTTGCATTTTGACAATCATATTCGTGTTCAGCATATAAAATTGATAAAAAATGAATTTTGTAAAACTTTGTTGACCAGTGTAATTTTTACAGAATAACAAATTCTTATGATGCTGCAAGTCATTGTAAGATTTGTTAACTGATTCGACATTGGTATACTCATTTGATGATGGCAGTATGAAATATGAACGTCCCCTAATTACAATAATTATTATAAAGAAAATTGATTAGGTTAATTAAATATTAAAATAATTATGGTAATTAGATAGTTGTGCGAGAAAAAATGGAGAATGAGACAATTATTTTGATATTCTGCAGAATGATTGCGAGTTGCTAAAAGAGATGAATAATTTTCCAGTGAATTATCTCAAATCAAAACCAGGAATTTTTTAAGAAAGCAATTGATAATTATTTTTTAAATATTACGTTTTAGTGCGCTGTAAAAGTACTTAATATATAAAAAATTGAAGTATATTGTTAAATTTTTTTAAATTGAATTTTAATTTCAATTTATAAGGGTAATACAAAATTCCTTATAAATTGACTTATAATCATAAACGGAAATTTTTCGACTAAAAGATTTATAGAAAGTAAGATCTCCTAACTAAACGGGAGAAATTATTCCATATGTTTTCGTGTGTTTATTCCAAGTCCTTTGTGGTCACTGGAGAACTTTCTACTCACGGTTGCTATGGAAACGGTCAACGATAAAAGTTCGTTTTAGCTACCGTAGTTCAGAGGTCGTTATCTCGTATTGTTTCTGGTAAATGAAGATTAGAAACCGTTCGCCAAAAGCAAATCTCCGCTCGGATTTCACCGAAACGGCTTCAGCCGTCCAAGAAAACGTTCAGGGAGAAAGGAGGAAAGCAATCGCAAAACAAAACTCTCCGATGGGCTTTGAGTAATTAATGTAAAAGGAAAGAGCTTTAAGGAAGAGAAAGCTTTAATGCATTCTGCGTGAGACTGAAGGTAACAAATATTTGAATTGATAGATGGGTTGGCGCATGATGCGAATACAGTCTATTCATGATACGGCTTAAAGTAGATCAGTTATTTGTACACTATATATGTTATTTTCGCCACGATTATATAGACTTTGTGTTATAGGACTAAATAAAAAAAATAGGAGTTTACCGTCTAAAACTAAAAGTATGAAAAACAACCAATACTGTACATCGTGTCTAATAATAATAATAATAATAATAATAATAATAATAATAATAATACGAGGGGCGATTGATAAATAAGGTCTCCATGGCTGTAACTTTTTTATTTGTTAACCGATTTTCAAAATTCTTTTTGTATCTTATACTCACATTTGATCTCTATGTAATGCACTATTCACTTTTCGACATAGTCCCCATCCCTTTCCACGCATTGTACCAACGCGTGACCAGTTGGGTGAACCCGTCGGAGAGGAATTCCGGAGTTGTTGTCGACACCAGGATTGAATGGCAGCGTTTACCTCGCCGTCAGAACCAACTCATGTCCCTTAAGGGGCTCTTTCTTCTTTGGGAAGTGGTGAAAGTCGCAATGTGCAAAGTCTTTCATTTTTGAACTGCAATTTTTCATCTTTGAACTGTAGGCGCTGCAACGCCTCTGGTGTGTGGTGACTCGTGTGCGGGCGGACGTTATCGTACTCCAGAAGAGGGTCCAAAGCTGTCATTCAATCCTGGTGTCGACAAGTGAATAGTGCATTACATAGAGGACAAATGTGAGTATAAGATATAAAAAGAATTTTGAAAATCGATTAACAAATAAAAAAGTTACAGTCATGGAGACCTTATTTATCAATCGCGCTTCGTAATAATAATAATGTTATCTGCTTTTAGAGGTTTCCATAAACGCGGTTTTGACAGCACTTGCAACTTTTTCACGTCAATTATAAGCGAACACAGTAAACTGTAGACACTACTAAGGACACAAGTGTTGTATTCGGTTCCAAGCAAGCTACTGAACTTGACAAGAATGCGCTAGTGTCGCTAAGAGCGGGGCTTGAAATCGTCTTTTTGTGAATAAACGTGCCTCAAACGAGAGGAATGCAGTAAATAGCTCTTGAATATTTGAAATGCAGTGTAGACAAAAGCGATTAAACACTTCGTGGAAACTGAACAAAAGGATTTAATTTATCTCAATAATGGAGAGAACGTGCAGCGATTACACAAAATTCTCTTCGTGGTAAACTGCCCACAAATCTTTGGACTATGGCGAACGGAATGTTTCTCCATTCCGCTTGGAGTACAGTGACCAATTCGTCAGTGAAGAAGGTTGGGGTCGACCCCGACCGCATCTATTGTTCAAATTCTTCCAGATGCTCTCTGTGGAATTAAGATCCTAATTCTGAATAGTTTTCCGAATAGTCCATCAGGGAGACTTGATATTCGGTATACTACTCTATTATGTACATGAAAACGGCATTGTGAGACACAACCTTGGGACCACTGAGTTATCCGGAATAGTTCTATACTCCTCAGAGTTTATGTAGCCTTAGAGTACAACGTTGGGCCGACCAGTGGGTGGATGTTGTATCAACTGAAGCAATCCGATAGCAGAACTCAATCATCTCCAAGTGTCATATATAAGTATGAAGTGCGATTCATCACCCCTAACACGTATTGTCATTGCTCCAGTGTCCAATTGCTGTGTTCCTTACACTATGCTAGGTTGACATGGTAGCATTATCTAGAATTTGAGGGCTGTGGTTTGCATGGACTAGCCCTGCAGTTTCGTAGTTCTCTCTGATAGAATTTTACGTCCCTGGATAATATTTCGTGGATCATCCAGTTGAGATGCACTCATGCAGTTTGCTTCTTCCGTTTATTATCCGGTCGATTTATGGATCTTTCAGACGTGAGCAATACGTCGTATAGTTATACTTCCTTTTGAGCAGCCTATTATAATCCAGCTTTCGAACTCTGACAGCTCTCTATCCTGTTAAGCGTTTCATCAGCGAATATTCTAGGCTTACTCCCATTAGTGTATTTATTACACCTTATCTATCACATTGCTACTATGCCTGCAATGGAATGTCCAATCAATTTGCCTACAAGATGATTTTATTCTCATTCCTTGAATCTCTCATTTGAATTAATAAACTAAATGAGAAACTACGAGTCGGTGAGTAGGTCAACAGAGATGAATAAGGAAGAAAAGAATAGCCATCAAGGGGAGCTCGTAGGCTAATTGGCAAGATAAACATCAGGTGAACAGACGGGTGTTTACGCTCCGCTCTGTCTAGCCCACAGCACAATCAGTCAAAAAGTAAAACAACAATGTTACTGTTTTTCTTTACTGACTGTGGAATAAATTTAGTTTATCACAACAAGGGCAAAACCGATAAAACTTTCGATGCTTCGCCGTATGAGACCGATCGATGGGGAGACAAAAGGAAGAAGTTTCTCCCCAAGAGGCACGCGCTCCTTTGTTCGTTTTCACGTTTCTCCAATCCACAGTTTGTTTTGTTGGTTAACATTTGATTGAGAGATAACAACCTCTAGTTTCTTTACCTTCCCTTACATTTGGACTGTCAAAGTCAGAGGTTCTTTCTTTATTTATTGAGTTTCGTTTCTTTCTCTCTCTTTTTTTCATTTTATTCGAAGGTGGACTCATTGACAAAGAAAACATTCGATCAGTTCTTGGGCATCTATCGGCATAATTGCACAAGCAAAACGAATAATGTCAAATAGAAAACGCACGGAAATATCTCCTTATGTAATGCTAATCTATCTATTATTTAAGCAAGGAACTTTTCCAAAACTTAAAGAACCAAGCAAGCATAAACGGTACTAAAAAAGGCCGCCGCCTTCTGCGAAGTATATATCCAAGCGGGTACTGGGTTCCGGCTTCCGTGACATGTCTCCATGTTGCAGCATCAGTCTTTTGGATAGAATAGAACATCTTTTCCTGTAAGGGTTCAATCGTGCGGAGTTTGTTTTCGTACACTTTTTCTTTAGATGTCCTCACGATATCGGTGATCATAAATTTTTTGAAATGGCACGATCTTGAAAATTATCGATTGTCACTATTCACTCAAGTGGCATGACGCCCTATCTCCCTGAAAGAGCCCTGTGTCAATTGAACTTCATTAAGATGTTCGGCAACTCTGTAAACATCGTACTATTTTTTAGTTTTTACCCTACTGCTGTACAACCATTGCTACAACAACTAGGAGAAATTCCAGTATCTGTTATAATGTCTCCTGCTTTACATAAATTTTTGCATTAATTTTAGTTTAGGCTCGCTCCATTTTTGTGGACTAGTGAGTGAGGCTGACGTGTTACACATTTTCGTTATGCTCCGTGAAGTATAGATTCGAGACATTGCTGTCTCACCAAAATAGCGGGGATGCTGACCATCATAATTCTAACGTAGGACAAATAAATAAACTAAGTGGCCAAAAGTCACGGGGAGGGTTTTCCCATTTGAAGATGTGCCGTTTATGACTCCCTAATGTTGCGAGCAGATGTGGCGTTGGGGCTAATGTAGGTACGATATCTGAGCAGTCTGTTATAGACAGGTGTGTAGTGAATATGTCAGCACGTCGCGAGTTAACCAAAAATTCGGGGGACGTCAGGAACCCATTTCTACCAGGACTGTACGGAGACGAAAGCACCTCATAGGTTTCAGCAGCGAACAACCGGCTCGTGTCCCTTTGCTGACATCTCGACACAGAGCTCAACGACTGGCATGGAACAGTGGCGACATGTAGCATGGTCAGATGAATCCCGGTTTTGGTTTTATCGAGCTGATGGACGCACGAGAGTGTAGCGTATGCTCCATGAAGCTGTGGATCCTGTGTGTTATGAATGAATGAATGAACTGTAAGGGGTGGTTACCATCAAACCAAAGTGGTTATACTAGAAACCGAAGTGGTTATACTAGGAAACCTGAGCACTGTGACTCTCTGAGTCTATTGTACTATCCCCAGTAACGACTGCTACAGGAAACAGTAGCAGCCGGGACCGACGGCTTAACGTGCCCTCCGAAGCACGGGGGGCGATGGACATTTCCAGGTAGCCACACAACCTGTGATTAACCGCGCCCAAGGTTGCTTAACTCCACCATTGCATTAAGCAAGGCGACACAACTGGGCTACGGCTGCCCCCATCCTGCGTGTTAACAAGGTTGTGTCAGGCAAGAGTGTGGCTCAGTTATGGTCAATTATGGGCTGTGTTCGGTATTGCGTGGGTCAATATTTCTCCAGAACAATTTCAACGTTTCGTAGAGTCCATGCCTCGACGTGTTACTGCAGCTTTGAGGGCTCGCGGAGGAGCGACTCGCTATTAAAATCACATCCCGTGCCTTCTTATGACTTTTGGCCACTCAGTTTATTATTATGTTTCAGTAGGCTTTAATTTATCACAGATCACCTTTTTGCTGTGAAAGTAACAAAAGAAATTTGTGTTTTGGAAAATGGTTGATACCGCTCTCACGTAGTAAAATGTGTGTCACCAAATAAGGGAATTTCTCAATAATCTCATTTATCCAATTTTAATCCATGAATACATTACAATGATTTTTAATGGCGTTTTCAACGTCAATCTTGGTCGGTGGTGCTTTAAGTTGCTGATAAATTAAACAATTATTTGTATATTTAACCACATCTTTAATCAAATTAGGCCAAAAAGTAACTGATTTGAATTTTAAAGAAGAATATAAGTGATTCGTAGTGGTTAAGATAAAGGAATAAAGATAACATCATACAAAAATACGAGGGCTTTCGGTCTTTTTAATCAAGGACTTTCATCAGGTAAAAACATTTTTTAAAGTAACAACTGATATTTTCATCAGTAAAGGTTTTAAGAATATAATTTTAAAATGGTTAAAAACACTGCTATAGTCAACTGATTTGAATTTTACTTTCTCAAGAAGCACAGCCACTAACTGGAAATATTTAGAAACAAAACTCAAATGAATAATAATCCTGCTGTGTCAACTTGAAATCCATGATTACGATTGAGTAGAGAATTTTCTAGATATTTAGAACAATTGGAATTGCTGATATAGTTAACATATGATAACTGATTTATATATCAGTTATCATAAATTTCATCTTTAAATCGTAAGCAAATATTTGCTAATTAAATTTAATATTCATTTACGACTTCTTTCAAATAGCATTAATGCGGTTCATTTTATATATCACATTACACAGATCTTATTTTATTCATGTATTATAATTGTGTATAGTAAATATTCCAAACAAAGAAATGTTAAATTTTCAAAAACTCATGATTGCTAAACTCTTTTATTGTTAACCGATTTTCTTTGCATCATCCAAGTTTTAGACAGATATGCAAAACTTTATTTTTTTGATGCTATAAACTGTAATAATTCATTGAAGATGATGAGCAATTAAAAATTCCCTATATTAGATTCTTGTTGTAGACGCTTTCCTCGTGTTTTTAAGATCTTTTCTACGATGTGCTCACGTGAACAGCCTAAATTACCTTTCCTTTAAATAACACCGTATATCAGATGAAGTAAAACTGAAATAAACATTTCCAAGAAACTTCCCAGCTTAAAGGGAAATGTCGGTTATTGAGCATTAAGCCCTTGCTCATTCACTCAGATGTGCCGAGGAAGTGAGAAACGCATTCATTGCGAAGTTGTACTTCGAGCTAACTCCGTTCATTTTTTTATGCCTGAGGAAAAGCCCTTTAATGTTGGAGCCGTAGTAAATTTTCTAATTTTGAGCCCAACGAAATCAGTAATATAAAAAATGGTTAACTACTCTTGGTAAGTATCACATTTTTCTGGGCATCGTAAAGCTGTCTTCCGTTTTGCCATTCTCAGGGAGACACAAGGCTCCTTTCAAGGCAACGAGGAAGAAGAAGAGTCTTATTTCTCGACACTGCATTAAATGGAGTGACTATGGCAGCATAATGACACGCATGCCTTGAGATAAAACTGCTGACACATTCCACCCACGCATTAGAACTCCCCCACCCCATCTTTGGAATGGAAAAGGGAGGAAGGATAAAAAAAAGAAGAGTTTATTACGATTTTACTCTGAAAGTATTTCTTCTTTATTACGTTAAAGAAATTTTACCAGACCATTTGTCAGCAAAGACCAAGAAAAATCACAAAAAAATGAAAAGAAAAGCTCGTAAAGATGGCAGCTAAACTGAAATGATCTTCGGAATTTCTTTTCTCTTTAAAGGAATGAAATTAATACCTATAGGAGCATTAGAATTATTCTTTAAATAAAAATTCTTACATTTATTCCTTTCATGGGACAATTTTAAATATTATTAAGAAATATAAGAATTTCAAAACATGATGATGAATTCATCTTTAATAAGGAAAACTCCTGAGTCCTCTTGAAAATTTTATTTGTTTTCAACTCGTAAAGATCCTGAGAGTTAAGTTTTAAAATATTAAGCTTCATCTAAATAAAATTTTTAAGCACTTTCTTAACTTCATACATAATTTGTGAAGTCTACAGATATCTAAAGAAAGCAACACACTGGATATATTCATTCCTATTTATGTTATAAATATTTGCAAAAACGGAACTCCCTTGTCGATAAAGAAATGAAATTTTTTTACAAACTTAATAAGAGTAAATAAATTTCGATAAAAATTCCTTTATACAAATAGCTTTAATGAGCTGCGTATCTAATACATTAGTTGGTAATTTGGTGAAAATAATTTGTTAGAATATTATTTTTGTGCCACAAAATAAGAATACTTTCACAATATAGCCGCTTTTCCTTACACACATTACTTTAATCTTTCAGCCTGTATGCGCATAATTTGAAAACGTGACGTGATAGACACAAGTCTAAAGGCAGATTCAAATTCGCACAGAAAATACACTTAAAGATACAATCTGCAATCTTAGGGTGTTTTCAAAAGTACGACCGGTCGCCAACAGGTCACATGGTACGGTGAATCTGCGCATGGGTGTTTTTGAAACTGAAGCCCAATTAAGGTTTCATTTCCGAGGAATCCGAAACGTCAAGATTCCAGGAGCCGTCATCGCAATAAAACCGACTGGAACACTCACTCACTTTGTTGCCAATCAAGCTTCCAGTTTGGAGGACCCAGTTTTCAAAGGAGACCGCAATAGTTACATGGGACATCATTAGTCTCAATTCAGGCATAACCTATAAGGATTAGAGAAAGCCTATCCATTTCGCTTTACATCATGGTCCAAAAAAAAAAGGCCTTCTCGAAGGTTTTTGCGCTGTAATCCATGCATTTAACATTTGTTTTATTCTTATTAAAATATTATTTTTAAACTTTTCAAACCAGTTGAGAATTTTTTCCTTTGAAAAGGGACTAAACCACTTTTCTCGATTATTATCATTGCTATTGTTTTTTAAGAGGATCAGTCTGATAACTGCGTCACTGCGGGATTTTTTTATGTGCCACTTTTCACGCGATGAAATAGAGAAATGGTTAGGCTTTCTCCGATTCAGGTAAACGGGGTATCCGCGATCATGTGGGGGGGCCCCCCCCCCCCCCCACCCTTACCTTGCCGCCTATTGACAACTTCAACAAGTAATTCTTGTAATTTTTAACGTAGTGGCGTCCCGGTCGCGCTGCCACTAAAGTGCTGCAAGTTTGGAAGATGGGAATAAAGAAAAGTAATTATTATTATTATTATTATTATTATTATTATTATTATTATTATTAT
>JAHWFO010093131.1:2944944-2978275 GCA_023313115.1 Rhysida immarginata
TAAGCCTTTTTTAGAGAAATTAATTTTTTTTTGGTAAAAATGAAGAAGTGGCAGAAGCATTCATTTCGTCACCCCAAGCACAATGTAAATGACATGAACAGCTTTTCCTCTTATAGAAAAACACAATTTTCTTATTTGGACCCGTATCATTATCTCGTGGTAGGCCTGTGCGAATGTATTATTCCGCCATACCAATTTATTTGTTTTTATGTCCGTTGTTTTATCTTCGGGAGCCAAAATAAATAGAGAGTCAGGGCTGGTGACAGATGACAAAGAAAGTTTATGCTTGGTTTTTGTCTTTGATTTTTTTTTTTAGCCAAACAATTAGAATCGTCGGTGCAGCAATCTTGGCCTGGTAAGAATATGTTAACATTAATGATAGATGTACAGTTTTATCACGGAGAGCAATCGACATACAGTTGTCAATTTGTACAAACTTGAATATATACAAACTTTGTTGTACTCGAAGAACTCGAAATATGCTCCGCGAAAGAGTACATCGCATTATGGTTTTGTTCTCCTTACGAATCTATATTCAAGGAGATGGGGGGGGGGTTCTAGAAATTTTGGCGTCGACTACAAAGGTCATTTTGCGCCTTTTACACAAGTTATAACAGTACGCAGCCCGGGACAAACACAAACATCCATGCCCACGGCGGGATTCGAACCCGCGGCCAGGCGGACTCGAGAACTAGAAAGCCTACGCCCTAGCCCTCTCGGCCACCTGGCCGGCCCAAGGAGATGGCAAGATGTCGCCAAATGCATATGTTGGTGGCAATTATTCTCCTTATACTGTATCAAGGTGGAGATATATATATCTGCGATTCGTAAGGAACAAAACCATAGTGCGATTACTCGTTACGACATCTGTTGACATTATATTTTTGATGGAACCAGTTGTTGTTTTTTTCCGTGGGAATGAGACTTTTTCCCGCAGAAAAAACTGTCCTGCATGTTGACTCAGGTATTAAATAACCTTCACAGCAAATTTCAACTAAATCCCTTCAGTAGTTTTGCCGCCAATCTCTAACATATAAACAGAGATACAGACAAACAGAAAAAAATCTTAAAACTGTTGTTTGGGCTTCTGTATCGTTTATAACCACACAAAAATTCTAAAAACTGTTGTTTCAGCTTCAGTATCGTTTTATACACGTAGCAATTACTTTTTCTCAAAAAAATTTAATGTAAAATTTTCGCCTCGCTACTATTTTATTATAAACTATTTTATTACATATATAGATATATATATATATAGATTATGCTCTTATTGAAATCGGAAACCTGTCTCCTGGTTGCCTTTTTGCCTCAGGATTAGTTGATTACACACCTGTTTCCGTTTCTAAATGTAACCATGTGACGATCATGGGTAAGCTAAAATGCTCATGAAGAGGGATCCAGTCATTTTCTTCCACAGGGTTGGCCTGCAATGGTAATGTGTATCGGGAAAATATTGAAGTCGAAACGTAATTAGTAAAGTATTAAATAAAATGAACATAAAACTAGCAAAAATAGAAAGACATGTAGATGCAGAAAGATCAAAGCATATAGCCTAAAATAGCAAACAGAAACTTGTTTGGTACAAATATTCTCGAGTTACAATTATCTCCAGAATTAAACCTAGTTGCCATAGTAACCGAATGACAGGATCCTTTTTTTCTTTTGCCTTCCTTGTATCTACGGAAACATGTAATCAATGCTTCATCGGCGTCAGCACTTCGAGGAATCCGTTCGTAACTTTTTATATTTTACTAGAATTCCACCTGTCGCATGAAGGGTAAAGAAATGAAAGTGGAGCATCAATGGTTTTCAAAACTTATATTCTGCAACAATATAGGCTACTGTTCATCTGCCTATAAAATAAATTGGGCAAGTGCAAGTCGGACTCGTGCATCGAGGGTTCCATACTACCATACAATATATTTACCAAAATATGCCAGGTTCTGGAGGGTGTGGCACTGTATTCTCGATTTCAGCTTTTATAGACATATAAACTATAATAGTTTAAGCATAGATTAAGAAATACCATAGATACGACACGGGATTGTTGAAAGTGGGAAACCGGCAACACTAGCGATCCTGGTGAATTAGTTGGGCATAGCTTCCCAGTAATTTTTTTACGAATAACATTTAAAGCGTAGAAAATGGAAATGAAACCAAGGCGAAACCAAGCACACCATAGAACTTTTCTGTTTTTGTTGCATTATCCATTAAAAGAAAAAAAAAATTTCTGGAGAAAAATCTGTTACTTCACGCGCTATAATAATTTTTGTTTACAAGGTAGCTGTGGAAACGAAACTTTTGCCCAACTACGGTAATTCACCAGGATCGCTAGTGTTGTAGGTTTCCCACTTTCAACAATCACTTGTCGTATCTATGGTATTTCTTAATCTATGGTTTAAGTGTCGAAATTTAAAAAATAAGCGCTTTGAACAATAAATTAAACTCGCGCACTTCTTAGATTGTTTACTTTGTAATTTGAACAAAAGCGCTTTGAACTAAAAAGTTTTAAAATGTTAACAGATCACCTGAAAAAAGATTTTATGCCTGGCGTTGCGCAAGTCCAACGCACACTTGGCCAGTTTTTCATTATTTGTTGTAATACTTCAGAGTTTGAACTACAACCATACCAAGTTTGACGCTTGTATGTATAACCGTTTTTACGATAGAACAAAAATATTTTTTTACATTTTTTATTGTTTGTTAGACAATTCGCCTTAAAAACACATACTCTGTGAAAATTTCAACTGGCTACCTATTCCCGTTCAAAAGATACAGCCCTTAAGGGTATTATCTTACCACAGCAATCCCGTTATTATTTTTTTTTCCAGTTTATTTATCTAACTAGCAATATTATCCGACTTCGCTCGGGTGGAAAAGATACGTTGAGTTTTATTAACGATTGTTTGTTATGTTAAAAATTGAGCTATGATTAACAAAGTATGAACGAAATGCAAGAAAATGAAAAACAGTCTAGAAAGCCTTCTCCAAACCTTTCATAATCATTTTAAACCAAAAATGATAATTTATGAGCATGAACTGGGAACAAAAGAAAATTAAATTATATGTACAAAAGTAAATAATGGAAAAAAAAATGATAAGATAAATGAATCAGCTACACAGGCAAGCTGGGCATAGATTGTAAAGTAGTTGTGCATTCAAGTCCATTTCGTTAAACAACGTTATATGTCTTCCCCTGTGACGCAAAAACATTTGGATATCGACATCTGGACACGCGGGAGTAAGCAACATATAACTGACCGTGAGAGAAGAAAGCTTCCTAAAAATATATACCTGTTACCTTGAAAGCCTGAAAAAAGTGAATAAAATGAAATATTCTTCGTCTGGCATCGCCATCTAGTGACATCATTTGAAAACAAAAGTCTAGCTGATATGCCCGTCGGGCGTTGCCAACGCCACCTAAAAAACAAAGCCTTCTCACTGCCTGTGGACTGCGTCATCAAACCAAGGCTGACAATCCAACTTTCATTGTTTACAACAAATGAAAAAACGCTGATTACAACGGGTGCTTTTTCGTTTGTTGTAAACAATGAAAGTTGAATTGTCAGCCCAGGTGTGATGACGCAGTGACCAGGCTTTGTTTTTTAGGTGGCGTTGGCGTTGCTCGGGCTGTATGTTCCAATGACGTATATTAAAGGTAGATCCCGAATCCTATTGATAACACCAAAGTGAAGCCAATGGCAGTTCTGGGCAAGAGTGAGCCGTGGTGTTGTTAGCTGTGTGGTTTCTTTGTTTTTGACATTTTGGGTCCGAGGAATAATTAATTCTAAACCATTCCTCAAAGTTTCCGCGTACAACCGTACAAATAGACACGAAAAAGGACCAGGAATCAACAACCATAAATCGAAAATACGTACTGAAAGATGAGCGAAACAAAATTGAAATTGAAACCATGATCGAAAAATTGTTTATAAAATATTATAAAATACCTCAAATACAAAGTTAACGAAAAGATAAACTTATCATTCCGTAATCGGTGTGTGAAAGAATTATTAATCAGGTACCCTCATGTTTAGCCATGTATTTTGCTCACTTTCGGCCATGACGGTTCCTTGATTGGTTTAATATAGACCTTCCAACTTCAAGTATGCTGGTAGGTTTCCGGGTCTATGTTTAATATATGTCATTGGTTTGTATGATGAAATTTTGTATTATTGATGTTGAAATTAAGCTATGGTTTCTTCAATCATTATATAGTAATTTTGCTTCTATAAATGAAATTTGTTAATAAAATAATATTAATATGTCAAATTAAAATTACAATTGTATATAACTAAATTTTATCACGGTCTCTTAATCCCCTGGTCTGTGCACACGCGCAAATTCTGTTGTTGTAGTCAGCAATTGGATTGCTGTATTTTTGGAAGAAGCGATTTTAGTCCCTCTGTTGCATGAATTCGCCTACATCTCAAACTTAACAATATAATTTAACGATCGTACAACGTAACAAAACTGTCAGCTCGCAACCGACTATTACGTGTTCAGCAACAAATACGTAACATCAGCTAACAGTTTCAACTTTTCGCCATCTAGTGACATCCCTTGAAAACAATTCAACTTTTCGAAAAATAAGAATAACTTAAAAAATTAATATAACTACGATATAAAAAGTACCCTACCTTAAGCAAAATGACACTAACTACGTACATGGAAAATTTCGTGGAGATTCGTTGAATATTTTCTGAGTTGTAAAAGGACAAACGGACTCTGATTTATAAAGTATACAGGGTGTAAATTTTAAGTTGACAAAGCAGAATAACTCGAAAAATAAGCTTCACACGAAAAAATGCGTATAATCCAAAGTTGATTATTTTCGAGGGGGCATCTGCTGGTGCTAAAATTAGCCCACCCCCCCCCCCGGCCCCTGGGGGTGGGGCGGGGGGCAACTTTAAAATTTCAAATGGGAACCCCTATTTTTTATTGCAGATTCAGGTCCTACATAAAAAACTACGTACATTTTGTCTGAAACATTTTTTTTTATTTTTGGTAGATGGCGCTGTAATTCAAGAAAATCCATTTTCTCATTTTTGCGTGGAAATGGTTACGGAGAAATAAAAAATACTTATTTACTTCGTAAATTTTGCCGCAAAGTTATTATTTTATTATTTTTTGCCGCGGATTAGGATAATTTTGTTTTGTTTCGTGGTCATGAGGCCACACAACTTTATAATTATCAAACAAATCAACTGATTAGCTAACTAACTAACCGAACATCCTACGTACTAACGAGTGAACTCATTAACTAACAGAGTAAAAAAGTAAAAGACTGTGTAAAGATGAAGTTATTCCCGTTTAAGATTTGGTGGTCCTTAAAAGGACCGATTGTTTTCGTTTTATTTTTTCTTATTTGCAAATACTTGCAAGTAAATGAATTTCGGGGTGCTTGTATTTCCAGTGAGTCCCCTCGCCTCTCACTTTCGGCCTGCTTGTTGTCCTTAAATCCCTTGCATCTCGCCGTTTTATGAAATTAAATGTTCAAATTGATGACCTCCAACTTCGATGCATTTATTGACTCGTTTTGTAAATTCCTGAACACATCTTGATAACATGTCTGGTGTAATTGCAGCGCAAGCATCTCTTATTCTTTGAATCATGTTTTCGCGAGTGGTTGGCGTTTCCTTATAAACGATATCTTTGAGGTAACCCCATAAGAAAAAATCTGGCAATGTAAGGTCAGGCGATCTGGCTGGCCAATTCACAGGACCTTCCCTGCCGATCCAGCGACCATGGTAAAGTCGATGTAGTACTTCGCGCGCTACTAATGAATAATGCGCTGGACAACCATCATGTTGAAACCACATGTGTTGTCGAAGTTCAATACTCAGGTCTTCAAGTAGATCTGGTAGTTCATTTTCAAGTAGGTTACGATATTTGTTGCCATTCAAATTACCGTCTATAAAATATGGACCGATAAGTTTATCGCCAATTATCCCACACCAAACATTAATTGACCAAGGTCGCTGATGGTTGACTTCTCGAATCCAGTGTGGGTTCTGTTCACTCCAGTAATGCATGTTATGTCGATTAACTTCCCCGTGGTTTGTGAATGTTGACTCATCGGAGAAGAGAACTCGTGCAAAAAAATGTTGGTTTGTTTGCATCTGCTGAAGTGCCCAGTGACAAAACGTTAGACGGTTTTGGTGGTCATTGCCATGTAGTTCCTGATGCATAGATACATGATATGGATGAAATTTGTGGAGCTTCAGCATTTTCCAAACACTCATATGTGAAATTCCTGATTGCCTTGATATTTCTCTTGTGCTCGCATGTGGATTATGAGCCACAGCAGCTAGGACTGACACTTGATTGTTTTCTCCACAAACAGTAGCTGCACGGGTTCTTTTTTTCTGGTTCACACTACCTTCCGCAGTAAATTGTTTAATAACTCGAACAAAAGAAGACCGTGATCGCGTTTGGCCAGGAAAACGCTGAGCATAAAGCGCGACTGCATTATCAAAATTTCTCCCACTTTCTCCATAAATGTACACCATCTCAATTTTTTCTTCCACAGAAAGATAATTCATAATGTAAATTCAAAAGCAATACGGCGTTGTACACTCACAAAAACAGTTGAAAAATTACAATCTTTTCTTCTAAAGATCAGAATTTAAAATGTAAACATTCTGAAAAAAATGCCAATGTTTACGTTATTTGTTTGTTGACGAAATGTCTTCAAATTACATTGTAGTTAAAACAATGTAGGAATCGAAATGAATAATAAATTAGTTATTTCCACGCAAAAATGAGAAAATGGATTTTCTTGAATTACAGCGCCATCTACCAAAAATAAAAAAAATGTTTCAGACAAAATGTACGTAGTTTTTTATGTAGGACCTGAATCTGCAATAAAAAATAGGGGTTCCCATTTGAAATTTTAAAGTTGCCCCCCGCCCCACCCCCAGGGGCCGGGGGGGGTGGGCTAATTTTAGCACCAGCAGATGCCCCCCTCGAAAATAATCAACTTTGGATTCTACGCATTTTTTCGTGTGAAGCTTATTTTTCGAGTTATTCTGCTTTGTCAACTTAAAATTTACACCCTGTATATGGATTAATTTACAAGGACGGAGTATTGTCTTGCCACAACAATCCCTGCCTTCGGACGGATTGTTGTAACTTTCTTTGTTGGCCTCGAACGGACCGACGGATAAGAGAATTATATAGTATTAGATTGAGATCACCTGTAAATACACCCAGTTGGCTGATTTTGGTGGATATCATGAAAATTTGGCAAAACATGTGCACGAAATTGTAAATCCAGCCATTTGGGTGACTTGGTGGAAATCATGAAAATTTGGCAAAATGTGTGCACGAAACTGTAATTCCACCCAACTGTGATTCCACCCAATCAAGAGATTTAAGTCTAAAGTATTAAAACGCATTATAAATAAGCAATCTAATGCATTATATGGAAACATCTTGATGAAATTTTATACTTTATTTGCTTAATTGAACAAAAAATTGAACCCTGCGTCAAAAAATGGTTCAAATCTCGTTAACGATGCTTTAATAATTAATATTTCGTATATAATCTGTAGTACTATGAACATTTTATGAGTCTGATTATTTTATTAACGTATTCGCTCTATTAAACCGATGATTGCACTTGCTATAACCTTCACTTTTGAACCCGGCGTCCTTTTCATGGGTTTGATGAATAAACGCGAACTAAACCCCGAGGGATTCTCAAAACAGTGCTATAAAAATTGAGCAGAGAAAGTTCAGATATTACCCACAAATCGAAGATAACCCAATTATGTTACAGCATTTTAAAACGCAGCTCTAATTAATAAGAGCAGTTGGTAAGTGGTCGCTCGTGAATCATTTTCAGGTTGTCAAAGAATCCTTCGAATGCAAAAGGTTCCATTGGCCGCTCTAGGCAATGTATACATGGCAATTAGAGCTCAATCGTAAACCTGAAGTCAATTAATTGTGTGTAAATGATTACGCTTAAATCATTTAAAGTCAATAACAGTTGCATTTACTTAATGGCTAATAATAACAATGAAGTTTAATGATTTTGATTACCCAAATGCGATTAGAGACCCCAGGTGGTTCGTCATGGCCACTGCAAATGATTAATTTAGACGAATGTCTTTTGCACATAATAGTAATTCTGTTTAATGAAAAAGAAAATAATTTTTAATTTTTCTTTTATTTCAATTTTTTTTTCTCTATTTCATAGTGGATCAGAATACTAATTTTCCATTTTCCAATCCATACGCAGTTCTTCATTTTCTTATTTCAATTTATAATCGAATTTTTGCCTTCTGGTGATCACTTAAAATTCTTAAGAAAAACGGATCCTCTCTAATTATTTTTCTTTTTCCCTCTAGTGTTCTTAGAATCGTTTTGTAGAGTGTCTTGTGAGGGGGTGGTGTAAATGGCCTTCTATCAAAGTGCTGCCGTTGGAGGGGAAATGCCCCGTTTCCTTCCCCGAAATAAAGGAAATTGTCTCCGACGACAATCCAAACACAGTAGTGCTCATTGATTTGTTGCCTGGCTAATAGTTAGGAAGGGAACGTGCGAAGGATAAATCAGAAGAGGACACCCCCGAAATACCAATGGTGGAGAGCACCACACACCAATGCCATTTTCTTTCCTTTTAATGGGCTTAAGAGCGTGTTTTATAAGGGCAAACGACCGTTATAAACCACAGAATAAGTCGGCTTTAATTCCACGAACGCTAATTAGAATTAAGCATACTTGGTTATATAAATTTTTTTTATTTTAATCTGCAGTCTTTTAAACTTCCCTGAATGGATCGTGTTGGCTTATGGATAATTAAAAAAAAATTGTGCGGGATCATCACGCGCGTTATAAGATGGTGTTTTATACAGAAAATGTAGTTGGCAATGAAAGAGTATAACAATCAGATAAATATTCCTGGTTTTTTAATTTTTACCAAATTTAACATTTCGTTCTTTGAAAATACATGTAGACTCTCTGTTTAAACGGACCAATTTTTTTGGCCTGACCGAAAGGTCTGTTTTGTATACTACCGCTGACGGATTATATGGACAAGCTTATAATGGACCTCCGGTTAACAAGGACCAAATATTCAGTCCGCTGGTTAATATTTCTTTGTAGAATATCTGCGTTTTATACTGGAGATTTTTCCAAGCATTTATCTATTTTCGGATAATACGGATCTAGGTTAAAACAGACCTTTTTTGATGGTCCACAGAAGTCCTTATTAACGAAGCTTCACTCTATTTAACACACACCAGATAATACATGTACATAGAAATCCCGTGGAGGATGTGGTCCAGTTTACACTGAAGAAACTCTTACAAATGTTCTATGTGGTGCCTTTCATTAGAGAACTAATCTGCGCTATGCCGGAGGACAGTCGGTGATTCTCTTTAAACCCGCCGTTCAGCTGCTTTAGGGCCCCTAGGCGTCTTCTGGTAGTCAGCAATGTAATATGGTGTTAAATTTCTTCATTATGAACCAGAACGCCCACATCATATTAATGTAAATACTTTGAGATTTATTTCGTATAAAATAAATCTCATATAAATTAAATTTTCTCTTATTTTTTTGTCACCTGATAAAAATACATAAAATATGATCCAAATACTGTAATATGCCAAAAAAAAGCATTAATTGCATAAAACAGTATTATGAAATTCACTAATTCTCTTTAAAATAACTCGTTAATCTAAATTAAATTCGATTATGGAGTAACTATTTGCAATGTAAATTGAAAAAGCCGCTGAAAATTATTGGATAGTCTACTCTAATCCCTTCCGAGTGAAGAACTATCCTCGACAGTGGAAGAGAAATAAAATATCTCAATAAAAGAGATTTAGGAAACTCATTTGGTGACAAGTATATTACTAACGTGAGAATGATCTAACCATTTACCAAAAGACAACGTGCAGCACAAGCTTCACTCATTTTTGTGGCATTCATGATGAAAAAGTACTCCGGGATAAATTCTCGTGGGAAGTGACAGTCTTTATCCTGTCGTCCCGCCATTTGGTTGAAGCAGTCATATCACCAGCCAACACTTCTGGGAGCATACACGCCTCACTCACTTACCAGTCCACATAGAATGAAACGAACGAAAGGTTTTTAGTTCCTGTCCCGTAACTTATTTTATTGGAGGGCAGAACAGAGAGTGAAACGCGCCATTCTTACCATGTCCATCTCGCAACTGTCAGATGCCAAACCGCTTGATTATCGCCCCATTATTGCGAGTTTAGTTTACGTTACAGTTTTCGTTACGTTGCGTGGGATTTTCATTAAACGAACTTGCACTACCATACTAAAAAGCTTAAAGTCGTTATTAAAGTCTATATGTTTTAGTAATAGAAGATACTGTTCAAAGAAAGCAATATTATTGGAAACTCTAGGATTGTTCATCAGATTTTACTTTTATGTTCATTTTCGTACTAACATAAAATTTTTAATGATTTTTATAGGTTTTTGTTCAAGCAAAATTTCAACACTTGTAATAAAGTTGAATGTACAGTATATTAATGTGATTGAGACGAAGCTCTTACAAGGCTACTTCAAATCAAACTTCAAATTTTTTTCTCTCTTAATTTATTGAACAAACACGGTACACAATGGCATCATTTTATGACGCAGTCCCATTGCCTGAATATCTTTAGAATAAAATTCTTTTGGATGTATGCGCAGGCACTCGCGCACCGCCTGCTCAGACCTTGAAAAATCTTGAGCGTCCCAAACAAGGGAAAAGGTCTGGGGAATACGCCTCTTGTTTCAAAAAATTCTATCAAGGAACCTATCAAGCGTTCAAGGCTTCAATTCTGCGTGACATCCATCTTGTGTACCTTGTTTGTTCAATGATATGGGCTTGCTGATCCATTGCTCCATTTCATCCACTTTATGCAGCAATTGCCATGCAATCAGCAATGTGTTCAATTATTGACGTGTGCTCTGATGTCCTATTTGGTGTGCTTAACCTGGTCCCGACGAGTCCTTTACCAAGAGCTCATAAGCCCTTATGAGCTCTTGCCTTTACTGATCTCACACCGCCATTCGGAACTTCCTAGTCCACTCGTACACTTGTTGTAGAGAAAAAATACATGTATATATCACCGTGCTTTCGTTCATCGGTGAATTACGTTGGGTTCCACCCCTTTACTTTCAAAAAGCGAATGGATGTTAAAATTACTGCTGGGCCATAATATGTTTCTACACCGGACTGACACCTGTCGGCCGATCTTTAAAGGAAAATTAGCACTATTGCCAATTAATAGACCAATCTAGTGGTGTTAAGAATTTTTATCGCACATTTGAATCATCTTTGTATAAGACTGGATAAATGGGAGAAAAGGCGAGCCATGTTTAGTCGAGCAATTCCTGCAAAAATGTGGGATACTATCTATTTGGTGGAATTCATTATTGGCTGACATGGATTACACCTTGCCATCTTGTAAAAATAAACCGAAACTTTGAGTGCTTTCACAAATCATGCAGAGGTTCTCGCTTTACTTGCTGCTTACTCGATGGTGCAAAACAACAACGTGTATTGTAATTCGTCCGACAGATTTTTTGCCGAGATTTCAATGTCCAATTCAACGTGTTCTCGGCACCAGTTCAAGCGCCGTCTTCTGTTCTTCAGAAAGAGTGTGCTTCAAATAGGCAGACGGCTGTCAATATCCAATTTCTTCAACTCACTGCGCTTGGCACGAGTTGAAATAGGACAGTTTTCGCTTCGGTTAATATCCGAGTCTATTTGCTGCAACTGGATGGCCTGGATTTTTATTTTCAACACAATTGTCTTTGTAGCTCGGTGGTTTCGTCTTATCTATGTTGTCATAGTTATTACAATATTAATACATTTCTAAGGTCGTATATTGAACCTAATCAATAGTGCAATAAGAATAAGGCAATATTTATTTAATGAAATGTAAAATTTGATTATAAAAATTGAAGTGCATTAAGCCCATTAATTATTTCAGCCGACGCCATCTTCGCGGGCTGCTTTAGACGAATTAAAATGTGTTTAAAATTGAACAAGATATTAAAATTGTCTTCAAAAGATATTTGAAATAATTATTAAGGCTATCGCACTTCAATTTTAAAATATAAAAATTTAATATTGCCTTGTACTTCTTATATACTCTAGGTATAGTGCAACATAATTTGTTACTTTATGCTGTGTAGCATAAAGTCGCTAAAATAGCGTGATTGTTGTTTGCATTGTCAATTTTGATTTACTTTGTCACCAAAAATAATTCATAATTTTGCGAAAACGTTCAGCGCTGTAATTAACTGCAGTACACTGAATTAGCAAAACTCATGGGATAGCAAGCACATTGATTGATGGGCATGGCTCACGAATTCACAGGGGTAACGGATTCTGGGAATGGACCGGTAGACGTTGTGGGAAGAGCTTGGATAAGTGATTAATCAGAAATGGCACGTCTTCGCGAGTTGACGTCTTTTGAACGGGGTATGATAGTAGGTGCCCGACGCATGGGATGTTCCATTTCGGCAGTGGTGCAGGAATTTGGCTTTCCCCGCTCAACTGTCTCCAGGGTGTATCGGGAATGGCTGGATGAAGGCATCACAGTCCACAACAGGCACCATACCGGGCGTCCAGCTGCCCTGAATGATCGTGACCGGCGACACCTGGGACGAATGATTCAGAGAGACAGGAGCGCAACAGTGCAGCAAATCACAGACCAGTTCAATACTGGCCGCACTAGAAACGTCTCTCGGTGGACAATCCGTCGGAATCTGCATGCCCTCGGGTTTGGCAGCCGTCGCCCTACACGGGTGCCAATGCTTACCCAGCGTCATCGGACACTCCGGCGTGCATTTGCCACCAACCATCTTGGCTGGACTCTGCAACAGTGGCGTAACGTCATATGGTCAGATGAGTCACGATATCAACTGTACCACGCTGATGGGAGGCACCGTGTGTGGCGCAGACCTCACGAAACGATGGATCCCGCATGCCAACAGGTGGTGGTGCAGGGTGGTGGGGCGTCAGTGATGGTCTGGGGTGCATTTTCCTGGTTTGGAATGGGCCCTCTGGTTATCCTGGACCAAACGTTGAATGGTCCACGGTATCGTCAACTCATCGGAGACCATCTGCACCCGTTTTTGACATTTCAACACCCTGACGACGTAGCAGTCTTTCAAGATGACAATGCTCCACCACATCGCTCCAATGTCGTCCGCGAATGGTTCGAGGAGCATGCAGAAGAGGTCCAACGACTGAGCTGGCCAGCCCCGAGCCCTGACATGAATCCCATCGAGCATATCTGGGATGCTGTTGAAGTCAGGCTCCGGGCATTGGATCATCCGCCCACGAACGGGCAGCAACTATCTTCGGCTCTGCAGACTATCTGGTGTCAACTGCCTCCAGAAGTGTACCAGGGACTTGCAGACTCACTACCACGCCGTATTGCTGCACTCCACAGGGCCAGAGGTGGCCCGACCAGATATTAAGTAACTATCCCATGAGTTTTGCTAACTCAGTGTATTCCGAGTATACTCTTTTGGTGAATGTTCGCTTGTTTTGTGAAAACTCATTGTTTTGCCCATAATCAAATTTTTGAACTTTCAATGAAATTTTAAGGATATGAGAACATAAAAGCTGTTTTTTGAGTGCGATATTTATAAAAACATTTAAGAGTGTAAAGCAGTTGTAAAATATTGAAATAAATTTAATTAATACAGTATTATAATTTTATATATGCATACTTTAGAACAATATATTAGACACTTTTTTTTTAATTGATAAGTAATAATGGAGTATAATGTATGCATATTTTTTTTTATCCAAAGGTAATATTTGCTTTAAATATTTTCCCCGCATTCCAAAGAGAATTAATTTAAGATGTATTAAATATTTCATGACTGTATTTAATTTATGTAAAAGTTGTACTTAGACCCTCTGTTCTGTTAATTTAATGGTTCTCATTGCATAATAAAATTAATAAATTTTGGTGTATAAATTTTACTGCCCCTTTTGAAATTGTATCTCTTTAAGCATGTTAAGCAAAACTCCTCCTCCTTTTTCCGGTACCTTTTATCTTGTATAAATCGTGGAAAACAGATAATTGGCCCATTGCAATCGAAGCCACTCATCTGGAAAGTTCCCTTTTCGAAGAATGCCCGCATGATTAGGCCTCCCCCACCAACGAATGTTGTCAAAATTGATAATATAAAATTCCATCCAAATGAACAAAATAGTTTATCTACTTTGTTCATTATTTAAATAAAGTGATTTCAGTAAAATAAAGCACTTAACAAAATCACGAACGATTACATTCTTTTAAGGCTCCCATTAAATTAGCACTGCAGTAAAATGTAAAGTAGCTCTCTTATTAAGAACTGTTTTGAAGATTAAAGTGTACTTCTATGAAAATTAATTAAATAATTTGTAGATCCTCATACGAATCACTCATCTTTGAAGTTTAATTAAACGAATTTCTTGAATTAGATCTGACTGTTTGCGCGTGTGCATTTTATTTGTTCTTATATTAAATAATTAAGAATTAAATTTTCATACACAGTTTAAAACTAAAATAATCGTCATGTAATGCAAATTATGTTCAGACTTTATTTTCAGTAACCTTATAACCAGGTTCACGGTTCAACGCATATTTAAGATAATTTTTTAGCTTGTATAAGGAGGAAAATGTATGCAGAGAAATGAAAATTATCTTGAAAAGTGAAAAAAAAGTTTACATATTAACATGATACACTTGTCTTTTCTGTATCAATAAATTCTGATTTTTAAAAAACTACTGCTTATAATTGAGCAGTAAGTCTAAATTATCAGCAACTGTCCAAATATTTTATTCGATAACTGAATCAACAGTCCAGGATGGTTAAAATATCTTAAGCTGGGAAATTAAAAATTATAATTACGGAATTATTCATTTTATAAAGTTTAATTTTTGCTGCCTCTCAATACGGATTCTTTGACGTAAGCCATTTATGGTTTCCTTTGATGCATTCTAAGCCACATTTAGACTGTTATTTTCACTTTTATTATTAGAATGGAAGTTTCTTCTTCTAAATAGGTTCACCAATCGAAAACAAAATCTAACCAGTGAAAAATAGCATTTTTTGAGTGTCATGTACTGTGTACTATGCTTTCCATTCTAATTTGTATAATATTTACCTCTACTAGAATAAGACCATATATTACACCGGCCAGGATACATTTTGGTGCCTGCGATTTTTTAAGCTTTTCTAGGTAGTTTTGGCAGCTAAATTCAAAAACGCTATCAGATTTGATCTATCAGATCTAGATTTTGAGAACCGATATAATTCTCTATTTTTTTTTTGATTTTATAATAGAATCATTTCACATTTAACTTATCTTAATTTCAGGTCATTATTATTATTACTATTTTATTATCTTAGTTTCAGGGGAGACCGTGGCCTAGTGGGCTTTCACTGAACCACAACTTCTGTGAAGTTAAGTAACATCAGGCACGGCTGGTCATTGGATGGGCGACCATCAGTGAGCCATGATCTACACCCCCCCCCCCCCCCAGCTGCTGCGACCATCATACAGCAGTCGTTAATCCAGGTCCATTCAAGGACCCAACTCGTCGGTCTCTGACCATACAGGCCCTGGATGGACGTATTGGATTACAATAAAATAAATAAATAAATAAAAAATAAAAAAATTTACTACAACTAATTGCTATAAATGAAATCCAGAAATACATGCAATATTATTTATTCTACAAAAGAAAGATATATACAGATCAATAATCACTTAAAAACTTTCTTTTGCAGGACTTTCTTGCATGGTGCTTACCAGGAGAGTCTCGCTGAAGGTTCCAGCAGTAGTCTCCCATCATGTGTCATCTGACTTGGTATCATTGTTCCAAAGTCTTTTTATTTCCTGATGGAATCTTTTCCCTATTCTTTGAGAGGTTCAGATATCTAATGAGATCATTCAGCTCTTCTTGATTGAAACGTTGGGGACTTGCTGAAACTCCTTCAAAATCACTGTTACTTTCTTCAGTTGTGGTATGTGTGCTTCGTTAGACGTTATCTTTCTATAACATCCTCTGGGAGCATAGGCAGAATGCTGAATGTGGGAACCGATATTTCTTTTGAATGCGATAGAGGCCTCCTCGCTGAATTCAGATCAGGATATTTCCATTTGTATCGATAGTTGCGATTGATGCCTTGGATATTTACGAGACAAAAATAACAGTCATCGTGCTCATTATTAATACTTCTTGGAAACGAACGTTCAATCATCGCATTATCAGCATCTCAGTTTCCAAAATATTCACATTCACACAGAATATTGTCAAATTGTATTTTTATGAAATGTTCGGATATGCTATGCTACCAAATACGCTAAGTGATAACCCCGGCGTGGCTCGGATTCTTTTTTTTTTTTTTTGTTTAAATTTTGTAATATCTTAAAAGCAAACACATGAAAACGCTTAGAAGTAATACAGTAAAAATTCATAAGGAAAGTTCGAAAAAATTTTTTTAATTCTCGCAATGGATGGACCTCTCCAAGTGTGCCACAGCTAGCCTAAATAATTTCTTAGGCATGTAATCTTACTTTAGATGTACACTTGATGTTCTTGCAATTCCCACTGTACTCTCGATATCTTGAAGCAAAACTTGGCCATTCATCACTTTGTGTAATCTAGCAGTCGCCAATTCTTCTGTTGACATGCTTACCATTTGATCAATACAGCACGGAGCTAAAGGACTGCTTCCTCTGTCGTTTTTCCACTCTTTCTCAATAGTCTGCTAACTCTCCATTATGTCCAGTTACTGATCATTTTTAAAGATTTTCAAGAAATTAAGTACTAAGAATTCTCAATTCTAAGAAAAGCCTGAATAAAAGGAATTCTATGCATTGTTACAAATTGAAACTTATTTATATTGCCCAAACTTTGCCTTGCATTGTTGATCATGAGATATATATCAGGGGGGGCACGCTTGAGGTCAATGAGAGCCGCATTCCGGATTTTCATATATTATAAAGAGCCACATTCTGATTTTTTTTATATTATAAAGAGCCACACAAAGTTATATAGTATTAAATATACCATCTCAAATTGAAAAATATTAGTTACTTAGTCAATTTAATAAGATTCAGTAAAAAAGTTTCTGAAAAACAGGTTTAAATTTTCAATGGGAGCCACACTTAACTTAACGAAGAGCCGCTCTCGAAACCTCATTTGCCCACGTCTGATATACAGGGTGATTACAAAAGAACTTCATACTTTTAAAAATTTATTACATCAAAGCTATTCAGAATATAGACACGCCACATACGGATTCTTAAAGAAAAACTCTTGAAGTTTATTGTGACACAGTTAAAGATATTCAATATGCCACCCTGTAGTCGAATTCGTCCCTAACCCGCATTTACATGTCTCCATCAATCCCGCGTATCGCTACCGTAATGCGTTCTTTCAGCTCGTCTAGGTCATGGGGAAGGGGTAGGGTGAAGACCTGGTCCTTTACACACCCCCATAAAAAGAAATCACAAGGTGTGAGGTCGGGGCTCCGCGGTGGCCACTTTGCAAGTTCCAGGTTATTGTTTGCTCGACCAATCCACCGCTGTGATTTCTTTTTATGGGTGTGTGTAAAGGACAAGGTCTTCACCCTACCCCTTCCCCGTGACCTAGACGAGCTGAAAGAACGCATTACGGTAGCGATACGTGGGATTGATGGAGACAGGTTAATGAAGGTTTGGGACGAATTCGACTACAGGGGGGCATATTGAACATCTTTAACTGTGTCACAATAAACTTCAAGAGTTTTTCTTTAAGAATCCGTATGTGGTGTGTCTATATTCTGAATAGCTTTGATGTAATAAAGTTTTAAAAATGTGAAGTTCTTTTGTAATCGCCCTGTATATTGTTGATCCCTGCATAATGTTGGTGAAGTGCGTGTTGATATCATTGTTGATACCTATTGTTGCACAAACTTTTCCTTGCATTGTTGGTCATGAGATATATATTGCTGCTCAGTGCATAGATATTCCTGCTCAGTGTATATTCCTGTAGATTTGTATAAGAATCAAACCCACCCACAAACATTCTTCTTTTTATATATAGAAAGATTAATTTAAGTAAAATGTAGAAAATTTGCAAAAATGTGCTGTAACTCACACTATAACCCATGAGAAAGCGAATCTGCTATTAATTATCATGCTGTATCTCAAAAACTAGGGCTGCTACGACAAAAAAATTGCGGTATTTTTAGAATCAGTACAAAAATATCCAAAACCAGTTCTTATTTTTGGCACCAGCCCAATTTCCCGTTTCTATGTCTTTTTCGATTACATCGACATTTGTAGATTGCGTTAGCTTTGTTGATTTTCTATTGTGGATATATTGATTATAAATCGAATTTTTATAATCCATTTTAGAAAGCTGCCAAGTATTAACTTTAAGTAAATATTATGCCTATTCAAGGTTTCAGTGACGGTAGCTTATGTCAAATAAATGTACAGATTTTAGAATCGTCATGCATGTACACTATGTAATCGAAAGTTCAGGGATACCTCTCATTTCTCATGGAATGGGCCAAATGTCGCAATGACATGTAAATTATCGAAATAGATTAACACATCTTCAGACACACATCTGCTTCGTATTATTAAGATATCGGTCGTTCAAAGAGCTCATAAACTTCCAACTATAGGGATTGGTTGCGAAGTGAAAGCAGCCACGGACTGGCAGAAATTGACAGACAGAGATCGTCGAGTGCTTGTATGCGTGGTCCGGAGCAGTCGACGGTCTTCTGCAGAAATGATTGCTACAGAGTTCAGAAATTCTGCTTCTTGTGTTGCAGAATCACCATTCGTTGGGAACTCCATTCCCTGGGTTTCCACGGTCGTGCTGCTACTCACAAGCCCTTCATCACTGACAAAAATTCCAAGCATCGTTGGAAATGGTGTAAAACTCGCAGATAGACGAAATTGCATTTGGCGGATGCGTAGAGAACGTTTTCTACCCGAGAGTGTGGTGCCCATTGTGAAATTTTGGAGGAGGTGGCATCATGGAATGAGACTGTTTTTTTATGGTTAGGAGTGGACTAGCTTGTTTTTTGTTAAAGGAACAATGGAAGCTGTTGCTTGTCAAGACATCTTGGACAACTGTGCACTGCCAACATTGTGGGAACAGTTCGGGGATAGGCCTTTTCTGTGTCAACATGACAATGCTTCTTGCCATAAAGAAAGGTCAGCACACGACTAGTTTCAAGACAACGAGGTTGAAGAAATGGATTGGTCTGCCCAGAGCCCCGATCTCAATCCTATTGAACACCTATGCGATGAATTGGAACGTCGACTATGAACCAGACTACGCCATCCGTGGCTGAACTAACAAGTGCTCTGAGGCAGGAATGGAGGGAAATCCGGCTACTTACTATAAAAAACTGTTGGAAAGTCTTCCTCGAAGGATGGAGGCTGCCAATAGAACAAAAGAAGAAACACCGCTTACGAATTTCTGTTATCTGAAGCCTGCGACGCAGAAATGCTAGTGTCCCTAAACTTTTGATCACATAGTGTATATAAAATTGATCCATATATATGTAAAGTCTACTTAGTTATTCGTTTGCATAAAATCTTGACTAATCATTATAATCTTGATTTCTCTATAAATAAGCTAGTTTATTAATAGAATTAGATTTAGTATTTACCTTACCGTCCAATCAAGAATAAAAATTAATAGCTCTTCAGTAATTGTTTAGCAAAATTTATAAACAACGAATTAATAATGGCAGCCCTTGAAAATTTTGATATATGCATGCGATGGTGTTTGAACTGCCTGATGTAAAGAGCTGAAAGCTGTCAGCCGGAAATATAATCCGCAAAGTTTGTGTTACACGTGAACATTATTAATGGTTTAGGTAAACATTGAAAGTATCCGTTATGCTTTGTAGAAAGTAAATCCCAAATCAATATCGGGAATACAAGAATTATCGATTATTCTATATGGGCTATTTTACAGCATTATTCGGGCTATTTTAACCAAAATGCTCAAAATATTTTTAAAAGTACTAGTGATAGAATAGTTTTTCAGTAAAGAAACTGGTTTTATGAGAAAAATTGAAAGAGTATTACTTTCGTTCACTAGCCGCTTTTATGCTAATCGCTAAAGGTGTCCATAAAACGTATTTAATAAATTGAATTTGCAAAATTATGGAATTTGCTTGAATGTTGTATATTTTCATGAATATTTCATAATTCGTTAAATATAGCTGACAGTCTTAATTTATATCATTTAGCTTGTCAGCTCATTTAGAAATACGCCATTGGAAATTGATTGCGCAATTATTTTCACACAGATTGAAAATATACGGTTCGACTCCATTTCATCAAGCTAGTTATTATTCATTTTCACGAAGGCTAATTACTGCGAATTTAAACTTAAATTTCGGTCAGAAAATTTGGATGTGTCGGGTTTAATTATGGCTCCATTTTATTTCTGCGCCTAATTTATGGCCCTTAAAACATTTGGTTGTAAAATGTCCATTCTGAAAATGGAAAGTTGTGAGTTTCAGTTAGTGCTGTAAATTACTCGTTCTCAGTATCCTGTTTTGTGGCTCAGCTTTCAGCTTAATTTCGCCTTTGAAATTCTTATTTAGCTCTTATTAACAGAAATAATGAACGTGCTCTAAGATTTTAAGAAAGCTAAATCAACTTCTTCTCTCTTGTCTAATCATCTCCTGGACTAAAATAACGAAATTCGAGTCTTCCGGTGAAGAAGTGAGGGATTGGGAGGGGAAAGGAAAGCGAAGGAGAAAAAAAGAAGGAAAGGAAAGTGGGAAATTCTTATTTCAAGGCGGGAAATGCATTAGCGGTGGAAATATGACCTTTGAGCTTCGAGTGAAGAAAAAACTTAAGGGAAGGTTCAATTCTTTTCAAGCCAATCGTAAGTTAAGACACACGACACACGGGAAACTGACACTTGTGCTGAGTTTTGCCTTTTCCTTATTTTTTTACTCCTTTCTCCCTTACCTCGTCACCCACCTTTTTTTTCCTCCTTTTCTCCCTCCTCCGATCTTTGTGTTCAGCGAATCGAGAAAATAACAAAAGGAAATATCCGTAGAAGACAGATCGAATGTTGCGTAAAAGAGTCTTAATCAATAAGAAAAACAACCAGTGCAATAGAGGAAAAAAGTGAAGAAAGTAATAAAATTGCGAAAAGAATCTCACATTTTGTTTTTGATTCAGTTCTGTCATTGGAGAATGAAATCAATTAGGTCATACTCGCTTACTGGGAAAAACTTCAGTTATATCGGTTTGTTTATTTAAAATAAGCTGGATAATGTTAAAATTTGAACATTAATAAAATTTGGACCGTTTATTAAAATTATTAAAATCTCATTCAGCAATTTTTCATATGAAAGATTCCTCAATACGTAATTTAGCACTTTATTCGAAATAAAGGAATTTTTAAAAGAGCCGCAGTTGCATTTAATATTGTACATGTCAAATTCCAAAAAATTCTATGATTTTATTTCCAAGAATACAGCAGAATTTCTGTATATCGTGTGGTATAAAAACCCTAGAATATAGGAACATCTTTAAAAGTAGGTCGCACGATTTACCCTAAATCGAAGTATTCCATGAAATGTATCCACAGCAGCGGTTCCGAAGATCCGGTAGATTACCGGAGATTGGATGCACAAAGACAAAATCCTTGATGAACCTCCACAAGAAGAAGTCACACGGGGTTAATTCCGGGGACCGGGGTAACCATCTCATTCCTGAACGCCATATTTACTACTACTACTACTATCTCCTAGAGGGAATCTACGGCAACTATGCGCGGGGGATTATTTTTAAAAACGCGTTTTAAAAAACTTGGAGAGGTTTCCTCTCTATTGCTGTAAGATTTACTACAATCCGTTGCTTACAATGCTTCACCGACTTAGGAATAATCCTGTATAATTAGGAGGATTCAAAATGAAATTCATTGTCAGCTTAATTTTGACATTCTGTTGTTACTTCTTAACAAGCGTAGATACCTTTTCTGTGAAATGAGATAGAGCCGTTGAGAAAAACTTCATAATTGCTATCCTTGCGGTCAGCAGAAGCTAGCTGATCGCTTCTCAAATGCTCTTCGAAAGTTACTATGATGCCATAGCATATGAGGCCATCCGAGCCGGAGGGTCGACGGCGCCAAAAGCTAGTTTTGAGTAATTAAGCATTAAGCATAGATCTGCTAAACTAAGTCTAATAAAATGCATGTATAAACATAAAGTAATATTAGATTCGCATGAGGTCGAAGTCTGCTTGAATTATTTCAAGGAACTGATAGAAAATGAATTTTTGCAGATGTTTCAAGAGAAACTAAAAAAAATTCAAGAAAGGGCGAGGAAGGCCTCATATGATATAAGGCCTCTTTCTCGCTTTAACTTGACACTGTTGAATCAGTTAACAAGACATAAGTAATCAATCAACAGAAGCATTCCTTTCATTCTCTCTTCCGCAGTAATAGGAGAAGGATATCGAGCAATAACTGCTGCTGCCATCCTATAAGTTGCATTTTAGGGACAGCTACTGCGCGTATGAATTCATGCGGTCTGGCCATCTTTGTTTTTGTGTCAAGTTACGGTGACAGTGTATAGAGAGTTAGGTTGTTTTTTTTTCATTGGGAGAAATTTTTCGTACAAAAAACTAAGTATTTTATGTCACTTCCGTTAAAATTTTTTCGTAACACACGAGTATAGATGTATAGAAAACAAAGAATGGTAGTCCTCTATACATCTATGCTTGTGCGTTGTGAAAGAAATTTAACGAAAGGGACGTAAATTTTTTTAGTTTTGTACCAAAAATTTCTCGTAACGAAAAAGCATTAGATCTATATTCCTCATTAGAGCTTAAATTTCTCGTAAAGAAAGAACTCTTAGGGTGTTAAATCAAGTCAAACATAAAAACCTTCAAAAGAACATCTAGTAATAATGACAAAACGCCGTGTGGGCAAGAGATGCGTGTTTCTTCATTAATACATACAGCGGTTTATTAAGGATCTATTGTAGCAAGTTCCAGAGGGCCAGAAAAGGTGGAAAACCTCTTTCGCTACCATCGAGTGTGTTCAATTTGGTAGGCGTGCATGGCGGCTATTGCTCTGCATCGCAGTTTCTACTGCAGAAGACTGGAAGCAGAACACCAAGATCAATTACTAACCAATCCTCTTGACACGCTTTCCAAAGAGCCTCCACTGTTCGCGGTAGTCTCTTTCAGAGGGCCCCTGTAAGTGGGCCAAAGCCACAAAAATCCATAGGCGATGCGTCCGGTCATTTGACGGGTACGTCACTGAATGGATTGGTGCGGATTCCCGTATCTTCTTGCATGCGTCTCAGAAAAAGGCGAGTTGACGCAGCGATATGACTCGATGCCTTGTTTGGGGGCAGCCCTACATTGTTTATCTCTGTACGTAGAAACCGGAGATGTCACGGGTAAATATGGGGGTAGAACGTTAGTCTGATAGTACTTTGCGTTGACTTTGGGCCTTTGAATCAATTTTGGTGTAAAGTTAACTAGCTCTTGTAGCTGTATCCCACCACGATCATGAAACCTTTTGAAAATGTTTTCTTGCATTCACGGTACCATTTTCTGAAGTCCTTAGAACCCCTTGGGCGGTAGTTTTTTTTACTTATAAATGCCACATGTTAATATTTACAAACTTATATTTGAGAGAATTGTGCGAAATACGAGAATTATATTCGTAATGTCCTTAGATATTTAAATGTACAGTATAAGATTACTATACAGAAAATATTACTAAACTGCAGTCGACATTATGTTCCTTTCAATATTTTTATTTAAGCACTTTTTTTGCCATAAAATCATAAAAATGATTTAAAATTACAATTATTTTTTTATGTCGAATTTGTTAGGTGTGTAATCAGTGAATACGCATTGCAATAACGTCAGGAATCATTTTGCTTCTTTCCTTGCTCAAGTTATTCTCCGTAATTGGACAAGGACAGGACTGATTTTTGCCTTCCGGCACTTTATTCCAGCTGGGTAAGGAAGTCTTACCTTTTCTACTGTATTTCCCAAAACTCTCGTCGACAGAGTTTACTTCTTCCGCTTTCTGGCAACTTCCTCAAAGAAAAATGCTTTCGACAACAGGAGGACCTTGACAAAGCCTTCGAGCATTTTATTGATTCCAGAGATTTACATGCATTCGGACTAAGTGCCACTTACATCACATTGACTACATATGTTGACCGTAATGGTGCTTATTGTGAATAAAATGTTGATCATAGCATAATTTCAAGCGAACCGTTCAAAACAGAGAGAATTTTCAAGAGATGAATTTTTCCTTTCCGTTATGTTATGCAGTCAGAATTTTAAAACCTGTCGTTTTTCGTGTACTTACTATCACATTAGGCCAACTTTGTATAGAAATAGTGAATTTTTAGAAGATATTTTGAAATCCTCTTAAAGATTTTATAATGTCAAAATGAAATTTTAGATACTTAAATTTATTCTTTTGCCCAATGCGTTTCGCCTTTTGGCATTTTCAGGGGAATGTATTGATTGAAAATGTGTTTAAAACGACTTAGGCCCGTATTCAGAATGAGCGCTAATGCTTTTGCTCAAGACCATTGTTGAATACAAATTCCATATTATTGAATTTGTACTCAACAATGGTTTGAGCAAGAACAAGAGCATTAACGCTCATTCTGAATACGGGCCTTAGAGGCTATTTAAAATATTTGGAAACATTAAAAACAAACTATACTCTATCTAATGAAAGTTTGAATGGGCGTGTTCAATTACATTTCCAATTTCAATTGTTAGCCATTGTTAATTTTATTTTACAACAATGCCTAAACAATTGAAAGCTGAAATTTAACTGGACATGCCCTGTCAAATTTTCATCGCGTAGAGTATATGCTATTGTAACAATTAGGAAATCACTAAGAATTTGTTGAAAATGAAAAGTATGGGAATTTTCTTTTTACACGCTTTTATTTAACTTGCTTTTCTGTGTGTCAAATCTTCTAATCAATATTAAACCAACTTCCCGAGAAGCCGGAGAGCTGAAACTTGATACACATACACAGGACCGATGACAATGCATGTTAAAGGAAAAAATTTTCAAATCGGTTCACTGGTACGCGTTCTAGGGCAAAAATTCATTTCAGTCTTCTCTCCAATTATTTTTACAAATTGTTGACGCCGGCTTGAAGAGAAATAAAAGTGTGATTTACAAAATAACCTTTTTTCCTCTTATCTTTGAAGTAGTAAATATAAACATAGATGATAAATTTAATTAGAACTAAATGGTTAAAAAAAATTTCATTAGCAATAGGAAATTAAATAAAATAAGATAATATTGTTTTATTTTTATCTGATGAAAGAGAAAGTCGGCTTCTAATTCAATTTTGGTTATATAATTGTAGGTCTTTTTTCTAAATATCCAGCTTCAAATATTTTTTATTTTCAAGAATATTTAACTTTTTCTAGTTTCTTGCAAGTTTTAAATTGAATTCTCCTTGCTGAGAACTTTGTGGCCAGTGTCTATGGTTTGATTCGCAAATATAGATTGTACTGAATTTCCTTGAATCTGGTTCGAAAGTTGCATTTTGACATTATTTAATAATAAATACAAAATCGCCATACTTTGCGATATCAAAGATTTTCTTTTTATGATAGTTTAGAGACCGGTACCAATTAATCTTGTTAATTTTTCCTACAAAGGTAGATTTCAGGCCGTAGTCAGGGGGGGGGGGGGGGCCGGGGGGGGCCGACGACCAACCCATTTATGGAAAAAGGGTCGGGAATTTTTCCTCAGTGGAATTTTTGAAAAAAGGTCGACTCAGTGGAATTTTTCAAAAAAGGTCCGGAATTTTTGAAAATCGACCCCTCCAAGATAACGTCTTGGCTACGGCCCTGGACTTGTACTTATTATTATTCTCATAATGTTTAGTACTCCAGAGAAACGTTTCCATGTAGTTCTCTTAGGATATCACGGGAATGTTGGTTTTCCTGTAATTCAACTTCAATCGATACGCCTTTATTGAAACTTGTATTACTGCAATTCACCTTTATTTATTTTATTTTGGTGCTGTTTCGAAATTCAAGAACTGAAGCTTTTTATTTTTCAGTATAGTCTCATCCAGTCAGTGAATGTATAAATAAAATGGTAGTCAATTCTTACAAAAAAAAATCCCACATTTTAGAAAACTATTCTTCAGAGTAATTTATATTTTATGTCCCTATTTAAATCGCATGGAGACAAAAATGAAGAAGAATTCTAGGAAAATCTGCGCGCAGAGTTGTTTGTCCGTATTTTCGATTCACACCAGAAGGATTCCCATGCAAACAAATACAGTTCAGTCCTGAACCCCGAAACGCTTTCTACTTCTATTTCGGTCTTTTTTATCCACCGAATTCTCGCTTCTTTCCTCTTGGCTGTTGCATAGAAAGCTCCTGTTTCTCGGAAAAGGCATCTATATCGGCTAAGTAAAAGAAATTTAAATGTTGTTCAGCTATTTTCACCTTTTATGCTAATTTTGTAATTGCAACTTCATGAATAATTCACCTCTCGGTGGCGACGCCCTCTAACAGCTAACAACCCTAATGTTTTTTGCATCTTCCCCGGCCGTAGACAACGATGAAGCCCAAGCGCCGCCGCCGAATGAGGTGAGAAGGAAACGCGCCTCTCGATTGATGCATCTCCTCCTCCTCCGCTGAAATCGAGAGAATTAGATGGAAAATAGGCTGAATCTAGGGTCGTACTGGGCCATTTTTTTCTTTCTTCTCTTTTTCGTTGGATTTTTTTTGGTACCAGCTGCAGCAGTTGCATCAAGGAAATGAATAGGAGAAATCGAATTCTTTTCTTTCTGGAGAAGTTAGAAGTCGAAGCCACGAAATGTAGTTTGAACGAAATTATTTCTTGTTCACCCGTTGCCCTTTCCTTTCTTCTCAAATTCAATGTAGATATATTCTCTTAAATTTCCTACCATAAAATTTAAAGAAATCTTAAATTTGCATCCTAATAAAAAATTTACTTGCTTAATACATTAACCTTTTCACAAATCACTAATTGCGAATTTCATTGGTTAATGTGCAAATTAAATATAGGATTTAACGATTACACTGCGGCTTTATAATATTGATGAAAGAGGAATTTCCAGAGTGTCTGTTTGGAAAGCTTTTAACCCTGGAAAACCAGTGTACATCAGATTGACGAGCAGAGAATAAATAATTCATCGTGTCTTCCTGATTTCCGGCACTGAGCTCCTTCAATTCCCAGCTGTCCTTAACTGAGTCGGTTGCCAATACAACCAGATCCTTTGAAGTTTTTCCTTGCAGTATCTTAGTCTATTTTAGCATGATTCAGCAATTTTTAAAGGAATACATTAAGATTTTAAGCATTACCTCTATTAAACGATGATAAAAATTACTTATTAGATTGGTGCAAAATTAATGGCCGATGTGTAGTGACTACTTTAAAATGCAATAACTCGTTTCAAACAACACTTTATTAATCGAAGTAACATCCAGCAGAGTCAGCATATTTTTCCGTTGGCGTTTAATTCTGGACTTCTGGAGGCCAAGAACTCGTTGAAGTCAGTTTTCGAATCGTCGTAGCTTTTTAACCATCTGCTACGCAGGATATTGCCGGGGTGCTTGAAAAAGTGGTAGTCAGTTGGCGAAAGACCAGGTGAGTATGCTGGATGATCAAGAGTTTCATAGCCAAGATCATTTAACTTCTGTCTATGACCATTGCGACGTGCGGCCGAGCGTTGTCGTGAAGCAAGATTGGACCTTTCCGATTGACTAATACTGATCGTGTTGTTGAAGTTTCTGTGCATGTCTTCGATTTGTTGAACGTATGACCGGGCAGTAATGATTTTACCTGATTCAGGAAGCTGTGACGAATGAATGTGGTAACGAACCACCAAACAGTCCCCCCCATAGCCTTCTTTCGGTGCAACTTGGGCACTCACTTATCGAGCTTTTTCACCTTGCCAATCTGTTTCAGGTGGCGAACGACTTCCGAATGGCCTACCTTGAGCTCTTCGGCACTTCTCGTGTGGATTTACGCGGGTCGGCTTCGATTAAATTTTCAGTTTGTTGTCAATTTTCGATGGACGGCCGCGTTCATCCTCATTTTCAAGGGTGGTATTGCTGCCACAGGATTTTTCTAACCATCAGCGCGTTATACGTTGAGAAGCTGTCCAATCACCCCATACTTTGATGACATTTCGAGTTGCTTCAGCAGCATTATGGCCAAAAATTTGAACTCATGCAATAAAATGATGCGTATCTCTTATGTAGACAGCATTTGCAAAATTAATCTAATCTTTCACAACATAAGGAGTTTGAACTAGTTTTTAGCATCAAACTTAAAGAACAACTCTACGCAAAAACTCGATTATAATTTTTTTACAGAATACCGAAACAACTCAAAATCTGTTGGTCCCCAGATTTTCATGGAAGGCCGGGTGATTTCCACGGACTATCTGAACATTGTTGCTAATCCATCATGCAATGCTGCATTTTTATCCTGTATGTGATGGCCTCTTCGACGACAATGCAACCGGCTATCCCGCTCGGTTGATTCAGCAGATTGTCCAAAAGAAGGGGGGGTTGACATTTTGACATTGCCATTTTTTAATGGAGAATTAAAAGAATTTTGTAAACAGTAATTGAAAATGCCAAAAATATTTTATCTAAACAGAGAAGTAGTTTACATTTAAATAAGCTTTTACCTCTCAAATATGAGCCTGTATTAAGAATTTCTCTTCATCAATATTAAGGATTGCCTGCCTACATATACAGTGCGTCCAGAAAAAATAGACTCAACCCTGAAATTTGCATAATTTGTAAACAGAAGCAGAAATAAGTTAATTATGATTTAGAAACGCGTTCTAAATATGTTAATAATTATTTTTAACAATTGTCTAAGAATACTGTACGTAAAACCGTTTATTCCAAATATATTTTCCAAAAGTTTTGTCATCACGTGTCCATTAAATATAAACTCACAGTGCGCCATTGTGAATTCTGTATGTGAAACTTGCCAATTTGAACGAGACAAGTAGTAAATCATTACTGTTAGTTATTTGTGACTATAAATCTACAAATTGCATAGTTAAATAGTGACAATTACAATGGGAAGATGTGCATCATTAACAGACTTTGAAAAGGGACAAATTGATGCTTTGAATAAGCAGGGATTATCTACGAGAGAGATTGCAAGTCAAATAAAGCATTCTCAAACAGTTGTGCAACACTACATTGCTCAGGGAAAAAAATATGGGACCAAAAAGAGCTCGGGACGTCCAAAAAAACTGACATCCACGTCAAAAACGGCAGATTATCAAAGAAATCTCAGAGAATAAAACATCCTACAGGAAACTGGCAAAGAATCCAACAATTCTGGTATCGAAATCTATCAAGCACTTGAAGCACAAGAAGCGAAAGGGTGCACCAAGATTAACTGATGCTCACAAGAAGAAGAGACTGGATTGGGCAAAGGAACGGATGAGCTGGGTATCTGAATGGAGACGAATAATATTCAGTGACGAGAAAAAATTCAACTTGGACGGCCCAGATGGGTGGCAGTATTATTGGTCTGATCTTCGGAAGGAAGAGGAAATGTTCTCAAAAAGGCAGTGTGGTGGAGGCAGTGTAATGATCTGGGCTGCATTCAGTAGGAGTGGAAAGACACCAGTGGCGTTCGTTAATGGTAGAATGAATGCTATTGGTTACCAAAAAATGTTGTCAGAGACACTTCTTCCGTATGCAGAAGGCATAACAGGATCTCCATGGCAGTTTCAACAAGACAATGCTCCTATACACTCTGCCAAAACAACTAAAACGTGGTTTCCGATAATGGAGTTGATGTCTTACCGTGGTCAGCACTCTCCCCCGACCAAAATGCCATCGAAAATGTGTGGGGAGTTCTGGCCAGAAAGGTTTATGAGCACGGAAAATCATTTGCCACGATTCAAGAACTGAAAGATGCAATTATCTGGGGTTGGGAAGAAATTGGGGACCAATATTTGAGGAAACTACTTTCTTCAATGCCCAATCGCATTTATCAAGTTCTTGTTAATAAAGGTGGCCACATCAATTATTAAAACGCATCATTTCTTGACCTGAGTCTATAATTAATGGACACAAAAATTTCCTTCCATTTGTTGTTTTTTTTCCTCATGTAAATTTTATACAAGTATAAAGAAATAAATGTGAAAACTGTTCCTATACATTGTAAACATTAATTTTATTTTGTGAAACCCAAATGATTTCGTTCTGTTTATTGGATAGACTATTGTTTAGGGGTGAGTCTATTTTTTCTGGACGCACTGTATACACAGTATATAAACATAAAGGGCTATATGAGAATATAATGTTTAGGAATTTTGGCGCCTATGGCTAGGAAAGATTTTGGAGCCTAATAATATTTTTTTCAGTTAAAAATCTCAACTTTTGCGTCTCCGGTCGAGGCCATATCGGTCATAGCCTCATTAAGCTTCTCATACTATCGATTCTATCAGAATAAAAAAGTATTTTGTTACTCAACATGAAGATTCGTAAGTGCTCTAAAGTTATTTTCGAACAAAAATATCCGTCCTTTTTTTTAATATTAAAATTGTCAACTACACAAATTTAGATTTGATCAAGAGTCTCCAAATTGAAGTGGTTTTTATAATCAAATTATTCATCGTTCTTCAAGTGCTGCCAATTGTGAGTGGTTTATAAAGGACTTAGTTTACTTATTAATGTTAATCGAATCCCTTAATGACCTGACATGAAATAATCCCTAAATAAGCTTGGGTTTGTCAACTGGAAAAACTCGTTATTTTCGCCCATTCCTCACGTTAATTGCCTCTGATTGCATTCGGTGGAACCCAATTGTCTCTTGGGCGGGAGAAACGCGTAAATCTCTCTCGAGAAGACGCCCATCTTCAAGCAACGTTTCCACAACACTTTTTCATTTGGTTATAGAACAGAGGCGATGATTCATTATTTACTAACCATATCTAATCAAATTAAACGATGAACTATTGATTTGTCTAACAGGTGGACTTTAATAGTGAATCTTTGCTCAAATTTTAGATAATTATCATAATGAATGGAATTCTCTGTTTATATGATTGTGCTTTTCTATACATATATTAATCATCATTTAATTTACGTCTACCACTCGAAATTTGTTTATTTATTATATTCCCTAGTACGATAGAAAGTGCAGGGGATGAGTTAGTTGCATTGAAAAAAAAGTTGCTGTTTGCTGTGGAGACAGTATAAATATGCTTCATACAAGTTTTCATTTCCGAAGAAATTAAATTTTTACTGCTTGCTGTCGGAAATTTTCACTTTGGCTTGCTTGCCATCATATCTATTGAAATACTAAATTTGCTTAATTAATCACGAGACTATTTAGCTGAATATCTTTCTGGCTTTACATATTTTGGTTTTCATCCTGAAACGATGCATAGAATTAATAATAGTGATTAATAGGTTATCCAGGGTTTCATTTAGCAGATAATATATCGTAATTATCTTTTTGTTTTTTTAATGTAACCTTGTTTAATGGAATTATGGCTCTCTTGATGCTAAATGACATAGATTGGGAAGAAAATTTGTCTGGTGCCTATCGTCTCATTTCCTCTAATGCATCTCTAATGGATAACATCTCAGCGAGTTCATCTATCAATTATTCACCAATAAAAGGAGAAACCACTTCGTTCAATGGCGTTGAAAGTCCCTTTCATTAGTTAACCATAAAGTCCTCCTTTTCTCACTTTCACCGTTCGTATTCTTGGTATCACGTGTGGCTCAATAAATGTTTAATTTATTAAAAGTGTTAAAGCAACCCATAGAGTCACTCATATCTGATTTATCTTGCTTAAAAGTTCCTGGGCTTATCTTGAGTAAAAAAAATTCCAAATCGACATCAGACCGAATTACAACATTTCTCATTAAAATCATACTCTTTCATTGGTAATGAGTAATGAATTTTGAAGGGGTGGTTGTCAAAGAACCAAGCACTGCGACTTCAGGTCTATTGTACTATCCCCAATGACGATGAAAGAACGATTACTTTCATTGGTAAATGTAGTCAGTCTTTATTTACTATCCGTGCCAATTACGGTTTAAGTAAATTACAAGTAATGAAAAAATTTAGATATGTTATTGGGTTGCTTTTTTTTGCTAAAATTAACCTCAAACTATGGCATTCTATTCTGAGACACCATGTGTACTGTATACAGTTTGTCAAAGTATGTTATTATACAAGGTTTCTCAAAACTCTGAGGGTAGAGTGGTCAAAATAATGTATTGGATCCTATAGAAATTTTTTCTATCTTTGAACTAACAATAATTTCGCCCACAATCTTTTTGACTAAATTAATTATCAAACAACAGTGGATTTAACCATAATTTTTTGCAAATACAAATCACTGTTCTTTGCATTATAACCGACGCCCATTTTTACCTGCTTATCGCAATGATGATAGTGTCTTACCATTTCAGAAAATTGCTGCCAATAGATTTCATTACTGGTGAATTAGGAAGAATTATTACGGTGATTTTCCTTGCCTTTCGCATGGTTAATAAATGACAAATATAAACATTCATGCCGCAACGGAGTTCGAACCCAGTGACTCTACAGTCCCGAGAGCAATAAGATTTGCGCCTCAACGCTCTTGATCATCGAGCCGGCCTAATCGCTATAGTCAGTGCAAATGTTCGCCGTTGTCTTTCGTAACAGAAGCAGTGGGTTTTCTCTGTGTCTCTATAGTGGACAAATGCACGAAGTTAATTAAGGTTAATCAAGGAGTCATTTCACATAAAAGCAACAAAAACTGGCATGATTAAAATATCCTTTCCTCTTAGTGGCAATTAGATGATTTCGTTATAAACTTTGTAGATCCTTAGTTTTCATCTTCACTGAAATTCCGAATTTGTCATAAGTTCTTTGATAAACTAGTTTTGGGTTTAACCTCTTAAATAACCTCCTATCCTTCTGTAATTGATGATAGTACATTTTTAAGTAGCGGAAGAATGAAGTTACTTATTGGTCTCACAATGTCCGTCTGTCCGTCCGTCCGTCTGTCCCCTTCATAATTTCTGCATTTTTTGAGATAGAAGGTTGAAATTCGGAATGAGCTTACTATGGATTGGGCCTTCACTATTTAATTTGGTTTTGATTGGCCCACTGGGGTCGACGTTTTTGGGGGGGGGGGGAGTTAGAGGGTACCAAAATGTCTAGGTATATACAGGGTGTATCTAAACCCCTGTCACAAATTTCTGGTGGTGATTCTCCAGAGTGAGATGAAAACAAAATTTCATATAAACATGGTTCGGATAACGAACCGTTTATGAGATTTC
>JAHWFO010093131.1:2978675-2998701 GCA_023313115.1 Rhysida immarginata
TTATGTGGATCAGTGGTTTCCTGTTATCTTTATTGAAGTTCGTCCACAGTGTCCGGCTCCAGTTCTCTCTTTAATGAGTAGAGTTCGGATGTTGCATATAATACTTATTATTTCCCTGAGCTAGTAACACACATAAATGATGTTTTATGACTGTTATCCCCCTCTGGTACTCGTAGCCTTACTAATGAGTGTGTCATAGTACAGGGTTATTTAAAATGAATGATGCAAAAAGAAAACTTAGCGGTGACCAGTATAATCAAATTAAAAAAAAACTGCTATTAAATGCAAGTTTTGTTACAAATTGTATTGTATTGTATTGTATTGTGGCCAATGGCAATTACTTTTCAAGGTCAATAAAGGATGTTTGTATGTACCTTATGTTTTCTTTATTCTCTGATACCATTCACCGAGCTTTTTAGACGCACCTAATATTAAATTTAATTAAAATGCTGACGCATGTAATTTCGTCTGGCGACTTCTACAGAGGAAGTTGAAGAAGGTAAGCAAAATACAAAAGGATGGTAAACAATTAGTTACAAAATTTCAAATAAAGAGGCTGTTCATTGATTGGATGAGACAAATTTAAAATGACGAGCTCTAGTATCTCATTATTGAGATCATGTAATTTGTCTCATTCAATCAGTGAACATCCTCTTTATTTGAAATTTTGTAACTAATTGTTTACCATCTTTTCTATTTTGCTTTTCTTCTTCCACTTTCTCTGTAGAAGTCGTCAAAGGAAACGCATCAGCATTATAATTAAAATTTAATATATTGCTTGTTAGATAGTTGTTTAATGATTTTCTTGTTATTATCGTGATGAAAATTATTAAGAGTTATAAAAATTAAACGTCTTCTTTGCCATTTTCTTAATAAAGACAACTTGAATATTAGCCTTTCCTCATTCGCAATGTTTATGCCTTATTGATGCACTTCGTATAAAACAACCGCCTCCATCACTGACCATAGCCCCTGCATACAAAATCCTCATAGTTAAAATACAAAAGAAGACCGGTACTAATTAGGACCGCTGCCATTGCAGTTAACGCAATGAAATCCATGATTCAGAAATTTGAAGATTTGCTAACAGTTCAGTCTAGCAAACCAGTTTCAGAACGGACAATTACAGACGTTGAAAGTGCTGTTGTGGATAACACGACGGAACCGCTGTTGGAAGTAGCAACGAGCGTAGAGTAGCGCGACAACTGAACCAGAGGTTTTTCATAGTATACATTTCACTGATGAAAGAGTCATCAATCGCATTCTTCCGAGTATATCGTTCCACGATTCTAACTCCATGTGTTTTTTTATCTGTAGGGATACTTTGAAGTCAGAGTTAAATCGGCTGGGGTCTCGAACTTAACAATCTTAAAGAAAAACGTATCGCAACATTCCTTTCGGCATGTTGCGTTCGGCTGTCGAGAATGTGCAAAGAATAATCAATGAGGTTGATTGATTATGCTGAATAAAACGTTATGTTTCCGTTCAATTTTCTTTATTTTCAACGATAGAAACTTTTCGAAATCCATCGTCTCATGACTTGATTATTCCCTTATCCAAACCAGCTGGATTATCAAGCGCCTTGACGCAGAAAAATCACCTGACCATAGTAGTCCGAGTAACCTTCATTGTTTCCATCTTGGATTTTAACAGTCAGTATTTTCTTCTTTTGTTGAAAACAATGAAGGTTGGACTGTTGGTCGTACTACTATGATCAGGTAGTGCCCTGCGATGGATCGATTTTCCGATCTACAATCGATCTTTTTTCATGTCGATCAATCCAAAGATCGATCTTTTTACTGAGCGATAGATCGGAAAAAAGATCGATCCTTCCCATAGCTCTAGCTCAGCCAATCAGATGGATTTTTAAAGGAGAAGTTAGCAGAGACATTAAATTTTTGGGGTATTGAAAACGCAAAAATGATTTGTTGTGTTACTGACAATGCAGCTAATGCAAAAAATCAGTTGAATTATTTTTGGGACGAGGAAAGCATTTAGGATGTTTTGCTCATTCACTGAACTTATTAGCTAAAGATGTACTCAATTTGCCAGCATTGTTCAGAAAGTTAAAGATATCATAGCTTTTTTTCACAGAGCATTTCAGCTGCCAATACACTTTAGAAGAAAAGAAAAAAAGAAATTCTGGGCCCCATCCATTAGCAAAAAAACATTCCACCATTAGCAAAATAATTCCTCTTCTAGGAATATTATCAGATTGCCTGTCCTCCCTAAGTCCCTCAGCTGAGGTAGGCAAGCAGTTATGGTTAAGTGCCCTGAAGCATACACAAGCTAGGTTCAAGATTGTAGAAAGCAATTTACTTTATAGTGTATCAACATTCTTGATCCACGTTTTAAGAAGCATGATTTCAGTAGCCGTAGCTAATGTGCTGCTGCTATATCTCAAGTTAATTCACTGTTGAATAAGTTGCCTTCCTCAGAATTTGAAAGTATGAAAGTTGCCTTCCTGTATGAAATTACAATTCAATTCTTATTGATTCCAGCTACTTCAGTTGCTAGGGATCGCAGGGCACTAGGTAAAGAAGGCCTGCGGATTGAAACGTCATTTATTGTTACATCACCTAAATTGGACCATTCTTAATCATATTTCTACCAATAATAAGCCCTAAATTTGGCCTTTTGATGATGACGTAACAATGTATGACGTATCAGTGCGCGGATCTTCTTTATCTAGGTGGTGTTAGTTAGGGCCTGCTTATCTCGTAGCTGGCCTTGTCCCGTACCAAACTTAGTGTCATCCCGGTTGGAAAATTGCGCTGCAGATAACTCCGGATATGTCAGCTTAGTTACGAACACCTTGTAGAGTTTATTTTCCCCAGCCGATAATTCTCTTGCAATTGATTCAGTTCATTAGTCTTAGGAAAAAAATTATAAAAACAAACAAATAAAACACCAAATTTATAGGTTATCCGATAAAACTGTGGACTAATAATTATTATACTTGATATTATAACTTTAGGTTTCCTTTTTAGGTTATGTCCCCTTCGAACTTTAATTGTGGGGATTTTGTACATGGGGTTTTTTATCCTTTGCGGGTTTTGGCCGGATACCATGTCTCATGTAGCCAGTGAGTGCGCTTTCTTACTTCCATATTCAGGGTTCACTTGACTTGAGATATTCTCTTGACATCCGTCAGTCGTTCCAAAACGATTAGGACGATCTAATGTTAGAATAACATATTATTTTCTTTTTAAATTCGATGCAGTTTAAATACGTTTTCGATAATTTAAACCTTTAAAAATTCTAGCGTTTGCTCTCTAAGGAAATTTTACTTACATTGCCCCTCATCTTACAGGTTTTAAATAATGCGGTTTTACATTATGCGTTTTTTCGACAATATTATAAAGAAATTCATAAAATCATGAAACTAAGTGAGATGTTACAATTTGATGTTAATTCCTTTCTTGCGTAACGTATTCAGCGCAGTATGTGTCAATCATTAAGAGATTGTCCATTTAGTGTTTGTCTATCATCAGCACGTGGCGCAGCTGCTGCACTCGCTGCTTGAGTTATTTTTAGCATTCGCTAATTGCGTTGTGTTTTTTGCTTTTCCTTTTGTGCGAGATAGGGATCCTAAAAAACTAAGTGGTAAAAGTGCTTAGGCAAAGAATGAATACGTATATCTATTGTTTTGTTTTTTCCCCTATAATACTAAATTATAACAACTACTGCAATCTTTTACATCGCATTTATACTGTAGGCTAGTAGATATTGTATCGTCTAAATAAAATACAGCAACAATAACCGTGGAGTTAAAGTATACGGATGGTTGGAAATAGATTATATGGATTATGCACAGGTACATTTATATGAGGCTCTTGAACCTATGGGGTTTTGAATAAGATCGGGGATCGAGGAACCAATTGATCATAAAAGATTCTGTAGTTCTGTATATTTACATACTTTCTTGCTATTGTAACAATTAATATCTGAACTAAGAATATAGGCTTGTTACTGAATTATTGATATTAACTCCCATGTGAATTCAGCTGCACTCCTCTTGTGATGTTTATATCCGTCGATGTTTTCAGTTTAGTGGCTTGTTTTCTTAAGGAAATAATGGAATTAGATATTTTAAGATCTGGAAATTTAGAAGTTACTAAACCCAATTTGAAAAAAATATTTTAATGTTTTTTTGTTTATAGCTTGAAGCAATGTTGCCAACTTAGTATTTTTTTCATGCGCTTGTCCTTTGCTGGACATCATTAATAAAAATTAAACAACGTACAAAACAATGAAAATTAGCTTTTAAATTGAATACGATCAAACAATTAAATTGAATACAATCTAACAATTAAACAATATACAAAACATCGAAAATTAGCTTTTAAATCAAATATCCCCTGCTAAATTGGCAACACTGGTGAAGAGCCCAAATAATATCGATACCTCACAAATATTATTTTTTTAATATTTTCGTTAATTTTTGCATTTTTTTTTCTTATTGAGGGGAGAAACTTTTAATGTAGTTAAAATAGCGATAAAACCTTTTAAGTTTCCATGACATTCTTCGATGTAAAATAAACAGGAATTTTGAAAGGAATACTTGTGGCTTGACTTCGCAGAGTAAAATCCAAATTTTTAACATTTAATATTATTTTATATACTGCATTTAAATTATACAGTGCTCTCTCTATATAACGGCATTCTACATAACGCCAAATTTATAACTCTACATAATTTCAAGTCCATATAACGAAGTTTTTTTCCGGAAAATAAAAATTGCAAACTCATTCATGTCTGCAGTTTTTATTTTCCGGAAAAAAACATTGTTATATGGACTTGCAATTACAAATTTGGCGTTATGTAGAATCCTGTTATATAGAGGGAGCACTGTAGTTTCTTATAGTTTATAACAGTGAAATACATTTCAGAAGAGAAGAGTTAAAGATTCCTCATTTTCGATTAGCTTTATTTCGCAATTATTTTTCTTCAAGGGAAGTCGCTTTTTTTCAAATTTAAAAGCATTTGTGCAGCAGAAAGAATGTCCGGAATGAATGTCACAGTCGTTTCAAATTAGAAGAAAAATGTGGTAATATAAATGATAGAAATTTATTTATAATGACTTTTGGGGCGTATTTGGCTTGTCAGAGGCGACACCTAGCACAATGGGAACCTTCTTCCATCGTCTATGGCTTCCCCATTAGTTTTTTTATGATCCTGTAATGAAAGTGGGAGGAGATATCCCATCATCATTTAGGACCTTCTTCTCTCCTCTCATCCGAATGAAAACTCTTTCTGTCCCATAAACTTTCCCTCTAATAAGATTGTGGAATAGATTTCGACGGCAACAAACCGAATAATGCAGTCTTTAAAAAAAGAAAACGCAAATGACAATAGCAATTTTTTTCCTCTTCATGAAAGGGAACGAACACATTTGTCATAATCAAAACTATTAAAAAAATTAATTTCTAAGTGCCACTTTGGTCGAGCTTAATTTGCACCTTTTGTGTCGAAAGTCTCAAATCCTGGGACGCTTTTATTGAAATTGCGAACATTGTTTCTATCTTTTTTAATGATGGAAATTAAAAATTATATTTTACTGCAATTATAAAATGATATTAGTAGTCCATAACTAATTTTTTGATAACAGCAAATTTCTTTATAATTTTTATAAGCTTAATTATTATTTTTGATAACGATTAAAATAATTATTGAAATTAATTAATTCATTTAAGATGTTTAAAATTGGCTCTATTAACAAGGTTTAAAGATTATGTTTCGTAAAGTGGTCCCTGTTTAGCATTAATGTTAAATTTATATCTACGCAAAAATAAAACCTTTCCTGATTATGGACTTAGGAAAAAATTCGCTTTTACAACGAAATATTTTGTAAAACTGTGGCTTTCCGTCTTTCCTCCATTCTTTGAGTGTTCCTTCTCATCTTAAAGCAATTCATTTAATGTGATTTGTTTTCTTTTTTATGAATGCTACTCATGAATTTTTTTGCCTATAAAATCCACTGCCCATAAAACCGTATCATTGCATTTCAAATCAAGCTATGGAGCTGGAATGCAATACACTTTACTGTGTAATGCTTTGAAGCCATATTGACAACATTAAGACATTTATAGAAAGAAAAAAATATCTTATCCTGTCATAAAATTTCAACTACTTTCCGTTCACTGGCTTCATTCAGTATAAGTGCATTCATGTGCATTCATTTTGTTTGTTTCTTAGAGTTACATAAAAGGAAACCAATTTTGACAAAGCCATTCTCTTCTCTCCATTTATCCAGAGGAAGCCATTTGTCAATCTTAATTTGCTTCGAGCTCTACTCAGTGGTTCTTTGTATTGAATCGATGAGAGAACTCATTTGTAAGCTCCAATAACCTATTCTTCAAAGATATTTGTTCTCACTTAACTATTCCTTCTAGATCTTCTGAAAAAGAATGTTACGCTGTTTTTGAGTACTTTGTGGCAACGAGTGAGCTTTTAAACCAAAATTTTATCACGAACTTTTTCATTAGGTATTCGAATATACGCCTCCCCAAGCGAGGAAAATATGAGAAAGAAAAATTGTGATTGTAAACACAGGGTGAACCCAAAATTCTAGCCCATTTTGTAAAAGTAATGATACCTTGTGGAGTTTTGAGAGCTCAACGCGGTTTGCGTAGAAATGACCAGAATCACATCGTTTTTTTATGAAATCAAAAGAATTACTGCTCATTTTAGCTACATACTTCACTGACAGATGACACCGCAATCAAACGATTTAGTGGACAAATTAGACAACTCGTACCAGATGTTCAATGTGACGGCCATTATTTGACAGCACTATCTGCAGACTCGAGCAGACGCTATGGATTGCATTAAAGAGCATTTCCGATTGTATGGCTGAAACATGGTGTTGAAAGGCATCTTTCAGCCTAGACAATGAAACGGGGCGGTTTTTGTACCGTTGTGATTTTACGTATCCCCGCAGCCAAAAATCACAAGCGTCAAGTCTGGTGACCTAGAAGGACATGCCTGAGAGAAGTGTTGATCAACACACGATTTTCTTCAAATATTTCTACAGCACTTGATTTACGCACATTCATTGTTATAATAAAACAGCTTGACTGACATTGTAAGAGTGCTTTATTTGGTAAAGACAGAATACTAACACAAACACTTTTAATTCTGGTAGCGTTCAATCTGCTTTCCTTATACCACGGCCTTTTGGAACTACAGGCCAGCTCATTCGATCTATGTCACAAGCGAAGGCCATCATCAGACCAGCAGCCAAGCAAAAAACGAGCGCTTATGACTGCTTATAAAAACAAAGATGCACGGTATATCAAATTTCTGAAGTTAATTACCCTGCAAATGTTTTCTATAGCTAAATAATGTTTATATGCTACATAATCTTCGTTAACTGGAGTATTCATTACGTTAGATGTGAATATACAGGGTATTCATAAAATGAGGGATAATAAGTACCTAGTACTTAAATATTATCAAAGTAAATAAAAAGTTCCTTATGCAAAATATTCTAAACACAAATTTTAAGAGTCTAAACATCACGCGATGTTTTCCAAAAGCTGGCGGAAAACGCCATTTGCCACTTTTTTCTCGTGGCATAGCGCAGTTCATTATGTGAAGTGTTGGTGCAGAAAGTTCATAAATGACGTAACGACGTCATTTTTTTAGATACTAAATTTTGAGTTTTAGACATTTTCGATAAGGAACTTTTTGCTTAGATTGATGTATGGAATCACACTATGTAATTATTATCTTACATTTTCCGAACACCCTGCATATGATGTAATGCACACGCGATATATCATTACATCATATGTGCATTATACAGGGTGTCCAAAAAGTCTAGTAACATGGCAGATATCTCAAAGCTACCAGGTAGCGAGATCTGATGAGTGTGGTTTGTAGGTAATACAGGGGGGGGGGGGGTTCATTGCCGTACTCAAATTTGACTTTGACCCCCAAATTTAAGGTCATCCATTTGCTAACTCGAAAACTATTAAAGATGGAGAATATTTACGATTGCTACCCTGTAGAGCAACACCATGTTAATCAATTTTTAATCACACCCTTCCCCTTGAAAGATTTTGATAAAATGGGCGAGAAAGAGTCACTCAAGGTCAGGTTGGGCTGGCCAGGTTGGCTGAGGTTTCTAACACATTTGAATTGCAGTGAAGCACACCGAGGTTTATAGATATAATAAACTCTGAAATGTATGAATATCTCCCGAGTTATGCTAATTAACCCTCATAAGTCAATGCCTCGACTCGTTTACATGTATGCTGTTCATTTACTCGTGGCTGAGGAGACAAATATTAAGTTCTACTTTTTTCATGTACACATTTGAAAATAAAAAGTTAAAGGTAATGAAGGCATGTGTCCCTTGCGACAGCGAAATAGACGAAAACACGATAATGCTCTTTGATGTAGCAAACAGCTGATAATTGGAGTTTGCTGTAAAGGAAATTCAATAATTTGTGTTATTATCATATTTACATCTTGTCGAGCTTAGGGCTGGAGAAATAATTTCTCCAAAATATCAACAAATTTATAAAACTTAATTAGGCCGTAAGATTTATAGGCTAATTAGCTGTTCTAATTTTCTTATTGAAAGCATCAAAATGCATTTTGCCAAGTTGAGATCATCCAACCGATAAAAGATAATTAGTATAAATGGATAATTAAATGACCATTGCTAAAAAGGAAAAAATATGTATAAATTCTTTGAAGGTGAAATTTAAGGAAGAATTATCCGAACTTGTTTGTATTCAAGCAGTGGGTTTCGTATTTATGGCTCGAACAAAGTAAAATTTCATTCAAATCCGGTCTGTTGTACAAAAAAAAAATAATAAACGGTTTCAGGTAAGGGCAAACTGTAATTTTTAAAGTTTATTTTGATTAGCAAATCTGGATTTTTATTTTCGTCTCTGAGGAAAACATAATTGCAAGAATATCTTAATTACTTGTTTGTAAGTTCCCCGTATAACACTCATACCCAAGGTTTAAGCTTTTGATCTAGAAATTATTAATTGAAATAAACACAGGTTTATATTACTAAATGGTTGAAGTTGACGGTGTTGTTTTTTTTAATGGAATATTCATCTAAATTATTAGGACCGATAGGTACTTATGTTTTCACAATGTGCGTCCGTCTGTCCGTCCGTCTGCCTGTTGGTGCTCTAGCTTTCGAACGCTTCCGAAATTTCGACTTCCGTTTCAATTCGACAACTTAGGGAAATCGGAAGACTGAGTTCGTTGGTGGAAAAAAATCGGTCAACTACTTCCGGTTCAAAAGGTCAAAAATAATATAGGACGCCACGTTTTTCACTATACAGTTCCATGTATAAATGGCCTGTGCATTGCCAAATGCTGTTCTCCCATTAAGAATCTATAGCTAAGCAGAGAAAAGGCTTGTGAATTAAGTGAAGACACGTGATCGTTTTCCTTGATGGTCTATACACAGCCCACTAGATAAAGGCCTGAGTGCTGTTTTCAAAATGGCGGAGCTCGCAGGCGGACAGTCTGTGTGAAATAAGATGGAATAGAAGAATTATTTCATAAATTTGCTTTATTTTTCTTACAAAATCAAAGCAAAATAATTAATCTATTACAGGAACTAATTTTTGCACATTTCTAAAACCATCATAATGGTTTCGAAATTTTTTATAGAAAAGATGCTTTTTCTCTTCCTCCATAGATGGCTCTACTGCAAAAAAATGAAACTATATTTATTTGCACGTATGTTGCCATTGTTTTGATTAAAACATAAAGCCATTTAAATAACAAGTTCAAAAACTTAGATTTCGTTACAAGATTAAGGCACATTTGTGAAATAATTCTTCTATTCCATCTTATTTCACACAGATAGTCCGCCTGCGAGCGCCGCCATTTTGAAAACAGCACTCAGGCCTTTATCTAGTGGGCTGTGGTCTATATCACAGGGTTGCATCTAGCAAAATGGCAGGACAAGGAAATGAACAATAATTAAGGCACATTTGGTCAGAAAGTAGGGCTAGTCGGACCAAATAATAATAAGTAGCACACATTATAATGGTTAGTTTAAATAAATCCAACGTAAAAGGGCAGGGTGCGCTCAGAAAGGGCAGGGCGCGTTGAAAAAGAGTAGGGCGCATTGAAAAAAGGCAGGGCGCCCTTCTATTCCTGCCCTTCTATTGCAACACTCTATATCAGTCAAAACTAGTTGAAGGGTATGTGGTTTAGTGGTACAATTATGGTTCACTGGAAAGTTTCAATGCTAAGATATGGCATGTATTATATCAAATAGCTTGAAATAACATGTCATGATTGAATATTAACGTAAAATTAATGACAGTCGACATATGTTCAATGGTATGTGGTTTCATGGAACCAGTATTGTTCAGGGGAAACATTCAAAGCTCAGATTTGGCATATAATATATAAAACAACTTGGAATGATGTGTCATGCATGAATATAACGTAAAATTAATGATAGTCGAAATTGGTTCCAAGGAACCTGGTTTTTGTGGAACCATTCTAGTTCATTAGAACTTTGAATGATAAAATATGGCATGTAATATATCAAACGACTTGGAATGTTGTGCCATGAATGAACATAACGTAAATTTATTAATAGTCGAAATCGGTTCAAATGTACCTGCTTTTCATGGACCCATTATAATTCATTGGAACTTTCAATGCTAAAATATGACATGTAATATATCAAACGACTTGGAATGATGTGTCATGAATGAATATAACGTAAAATTAATGATAGTCGAAATTGGTTCCAAGGAACCTGGTTTTTGTGGAACCATTCTGGTTCATTAGAACTTTGAATGATAAAATATGGCATGTAATATATATCAAACAACTTGCAATGACGTCTCATGAATGAATATAACGTAAAATTAATGATAATTGAAATTGGTTCCATAATTCGTGTTTTATAGGTGGAAGGAATACTTTGCATCTCTTCTTAATCCGGTGACAGCAACAACTGAGGCACATGAGGTGCACCTTGGAGCGGAGAATAGTCACGGTAGTATCACTGAAGCAGAAGTCAGATGGGCAATTAAGTCCCTGAAGACTGGCAAAGCTGCAGGTTGTGATGAAATCCGGTCCGAGATGTTAAAGGCCTTAAATCAGGATGGTATCCTGTGGCTGACTCGAGTGTGTCAGGTTGCTTGGATATCTGGACAGGCCCTAAGCAATGGCAGTCAGGAATTGTGATCCCTATCTTCAAAAAGGGAGATCAGAGAGATTGCAACAACTATCGAGGCATCTCTTTGCTCAGCATTCCTGGGAAAGTGTACGCTAAGTGTCTGGAGAAGAGAAGTCGGGAAATAGTCGACTCCAAACTGTCGGGGGAGCAGTGTTATTTCCGACCTGGCCGAAGCACGACGGATCACATCTTTGCTCTAAGGCAAATTTTTGAGAAATCCTGGGAGTATGCAAAAGAGGTCTACGCTTGCTTTGTAGACCTCGAAAAAGCATATAACAGAGTTCCTCGGGAGAAGCTCTGGCAAATGATGCAAGAGTATGGAGTGGATGGGCAATTACTGGTTGCTATCATGTCTCTGTACGAAAGCTCTGAAATGTGTGTCCGGATAAATGGCATTAAGTCAAGACCGTTCACCGTGGGTGTTGTACTCCACCAAGGGTGCGTACTGTCGCCCCTCTTGTTCATTATCTTTATGGACTGGATAGACAGGGGCAGCCGAGGCGATGAGCGTGTTTGTGTGGGTGACTGCCTGGTGGAGAGATTGCTCTTTGCTGACGACCTTCTCCTCCTTGGGTATTCTCGCACGAACCTTCAGCATTCACTAGACCGGTTTGCAGCCAAATGTGAAGAAGCTGGGATGAAGATCAGTGTGGCTAAAACTGAGGTTCTGGTCCTTTCAAGACAGCCTGCTCAGTGCGCTCTCCATGTTAGGGGAGCCTCATTGAGACAGGTGGAAAAATTCAAGTATCTCGGGATTGCATTCACGAGTGATGGACGGCAGGAAAAAGAATTGGATGCTCGGATCGGTGCAGCAAGCTGTGTCAGACGCGAACTGTGGCGATCCGTGGTAACGAAACGCGAGCTGGGTAACAAAGTCAAGCTCTCCGTTTTCAAATCTATCTTTGTCCCCATTCTCACCTATGATCATGAGGCTTGGGTAATGACCGAAAGAGTGCGATCGCAGGTACAAGCGGCCGAAATGAGATTCCTGAAAGGTGTGGCAGGTGTTACTCTACTAGATAGAGTGCACAGCAGCACAATAAGGGAGTCTTTAGGTGTTGAGCCACTACTTCTCCGCATTGAGAGATCTCAGTTGCACTGGTATGGCCACGTGATACGGATGCCGCAAACTGGTCTTCCTAGGCAGTTGTTATTTTCCAAGGGGTCGGCCAAGAACCAGGTGGCTAGACTACATGGAGAATCTGGGTTCGAGTCGCTTGGGTATTACCAGGGAGGACATGCACCTGATGGCGGAAGATCGCGATCGCTGGAAATCTTCCATAGGGCTGCTGCCTTCGTGACCCTAACGGATAAGCGGGTTTGAAAAGTAAGTAAGTAAGTAAGTAAGATTCGTGTTTTAATGATACCATTATGAACCTATTGGAAACTTTCACTGCTAAGATACATGTAACTACTTACACCTTATATTATCAATAGTTATTTTGCGTTAGGCAAATTTTAACACTAGCTAGTAGCTACTCATCCCTTCAATGATACATGCTTACGCAGAAATGCGTTGGCATTTGTTTTTGAAGAAAGAATATTTAATAGGAATGCTAATAAATTAAAGGATTCGTGTATGTTCTAATCTATAGAAAAATGCTACTTTCTCCATTTAACTTTTCAGATAGTTTTATTCAGTCTGAACTATACGTTTCCCTTAAAAGTACGCCTGACTTAGCAACCATAAGTTCCCTTAGCAACCTCATCTAATTCTTAACAACGAAAGGCTTCTTTAGAAATCAAATGATTTCCTTTTCGTTCTCGATTTCTTTAAAATCCTATCGGTCCTGGGTATTTCGGTTGCCTGACTTCTTATATATTATTTCCTTAAACAAGATTAAGCCTAATAAATATAAATGCCTTATAAATAACAAGAAATTTCAAATTTTTGACCGCAATAAATTTTTGATTAAACGTGTAAACCATATTTAGCAGTCTTTATCACCATTCCATTTGGTGGCTGACGATGAAGAGTGAACAAACCTTATTTGCTTTATTATATGCCTAGTAGCTTATCTATTAAATGTATTAAGAATTTAAAACTTGATAATAAAAATTAATTGACATTAACGACAAATCAACATCTTAATCAGTTTGTCCAGAGTTTTGTGGACTTGTATTTTTCCTATATCGATATTAGCGAATTTTGTTAAAACATCGTGAATAGGAAGACCTAAAAAATATCGTGAGATTATTTCTCTTTAACTTTTTCGAGGAGCAGGCAACACGGTGTCGACATGAACAAATCTAACGGTGCAAGAAGTGTTCCACCAGGTGGAAGAGTTCTCGAGGCGGTAAGAGCGCCACGTGGGGTGTATACAAGCGTGGTGGAAGCGGAGAAAGACTTATCATCAATTCAGGTGTTGTTCGCAACTCTTGTTGGTGTTTACACACTTGATGACCTCTTCCTTTCATAATGGCGCCGGATGACTCGTCCTGCCTCTTCTCGTTCACGACCGCTGCCCTCGCGTCTTCCTCTTCGTCGCTTCCTCAATCGTCATAATTCAATGCATTTTGAGAAAATTTTCCAATATTTTTTGAATTTTGAAGTATATTCAGTTGAAATTACATAAGCCCTTTTTCTGTACTCCTTTTATTATTTACGAACGCATAGTTTATTAAATTTTATCTCTTACAAAAAAAAACCGCACTCTATGAAAAATAAATTTCTTTACTACCTTGAATTAGCCTTAGTTTTTTATCTTCAATAAAATTAACTTTTAAAATAAAAATTTTATTTTTTTTGTTTTAAAATCGGTTTTTCTTTTCTCTTAAAACAACAGCTTTTTTGATGAGTATTTTTTCTTTATTTTTTTAAAAATATTTTCATTCGCCAGTTTCCCCCTTCTTTTTAGCGTGACATATGTGATTGACACTCCACGGGTTCACGTCCCATGTTCTATTTTTAGGTCGCGACATCTCCCAAGATTCACGTCTGTTAAGCCTATGTTGTTTTTCATCTTTTTACTTTTCGTCTTTTCTTTTTTGTTTCCACCGTCGGCGTTCGCTTATCTCGAAAGCAGTCATTTCCCAATTTTTGCGAAATTAAGGTTGAAAAATAAAAAGCCAAGGAAGAGAGGGTGGGGAGAAAATAGAGATGCAAGCACGGGGAAGGGAAACGACAACAAAAGGAAAACTGCTCGTTAAGAAAACTTTTCCTTAAGGCACCAACTACTCTCTTGCAAATGATTCTACCTCCTATACCTCCTAGTCACGACCCCTGTCCAATTGTTTCTTCTTTATTAATTTCGGCTTCGTTAGTGAGAAGAGAAGTTGGTAAAATATAAAATGTTTGTTGATGAATTTTCATTTTTCTAAAATTTGGTTGGGTTATTTACTAATGTTTTTAAATGTATTGTTAGATATTATTATTTAACCGATTAATGGATAACCAAGTTGACGTAGAATTGTACTTCTGTTTACGATTTGATATTATAGAAGAAAAGATTGCTGATGTTTTTTGGCAGAATTTCAATAATGTTAGCAGATATGTTGTTTGTTTTTTTTTGTTAGAAGATTTTCAATAATGTTATTGAGATGACAAATAAGATAATAGGAAATATCTCTTAACCACAGAAACATAATGAAAACCTTGAGATACGTATTTCACTGCTAAGCAATTATAATTGCCTTAAAGAATAATTTTTATTATCTTATTGGTGCATTACCGACAGTTATCGATTTCATATGGATGTTTTCAATCAATCGTCTGCGGATAAAGTTAGATTATCTGATGCTTTTAATGTGACTATTTGAAAAGAATAGCTAGATAGTCTATAGAATGTGTATAAATTTTATCAAACTACGAGGCACATCCAGAAAGTAAAGATACAAACGTCATGACATGGTCAAAAATATTTTTTAAAACACGCCTTTATTACTATCAAGTACTTTTATACAAGCTCATTTTTCAGTGTAGTTGCCTCCATTATCCAAGCACTTATTGAGCCTGGGGACAAGCTTTTGTATTCCGGTGTCATAGAAGGAAGCCGCCTGTCTTTTTGAACCAAGCGTTGACTTCATGCTTCATATCGTCATCATCGAACAGTTTCCCAGTAAGATACGAGGTGGAAATCGCTGGGTGCGAGGTCCGGACTACGAGTATATGGTGAATGATCCTGAACTTCCCACTTGAAGCTTATCAGCAACTCTGTGGTGACACGTGCCATATGGGGTCGAGCATTGTCATGGAGGAAGCAGACCCCATTTGTTAACATCCCCCTCCTTAAATAGCAACAATTTGTCTGTGAATTTCAGCTGGAGACTCTTGTTTGGCGTTAAGAAATCGAATAACAGATCAGACTTCGCATTTAGCGGGATTTTGAATGGGCGCCGCCATATCAAACAACTGTTTCTCACACACAACGCAGTGTGGCGCCACTATATGAATTAGTAAAGCAAGCTAAAGAATGAAAGTGAAAGTTAACCCTGTGGAAATTATCGTAGCACAATTTACCCTCTGGCTATACCCTATGTATCTTTACTTTCTGGATGAGCCTCGTAGAAAGTATTACCCAACACTTTATTAACAAAGCCCAAATTAATCAAAAACAACAGAAAACAGATGATAATGCAAACCTGGTATCAGAAGTTCAAACTAAAAAATATTTCTATGAACATTGGCATCATTTAATCTTTATTTAAGGCAGGAGTGAAAAGCTGGATGAGAATTTTGAATTGCATGGTACATGTTTCTTTAAGAAATGGAGAGTTCTTTGTACTGTCCTTATTGATGAAGCTGATGGAGGCCTTACAGTATACAGGGTGATTTACATCGAATGTAAAATACTTAAAGGGGGTATTATAGAGGTTAAGATAAACACAAAACGTCCTATGAACATGTGTTCAAATATGAACGATAACTGAGATATGAACAGAAATAAAAATGCCGCCACCAAGATCAACAAGTTAATAACTCAGATTCTGTAAAGCCTAGATTAATGCAATTTGGGGGAATAACAAGGTACATAAGACTGTGTATACCGTTAAAATTTGATTGAATCCAACGAGAAGTTTCCGAGTTACACAGTCAAAATTGTGACAAGTACTAGTTAGTACTCACAAATGAACACGTACGTATTATGATGTTGAATGAGTAACTTGGAAACTTCTTGTTAGAATTAGATCAAATTTTAAAGGTATATACAGTCTTATGTACTTTGTTATTCCTCCAAATTTCATTAATCTAGGCTTTACAGAATCTGAGTTATTATAACTTGTTGATCTTGGTGGCGGCATTTTTATTTCTGTTCATATCTCAGTTATCGTTCATATTTGAACCCATGTTCATAGGACGTTTTGTGTTTATCTTAACCTCTATAATACCCCCTTTAAGTATTTTACATTCGATGTAAATCACCCTGTATATTGAGAAAGAAAACACACAGAATATTTGTTTGATACTTTAAAGAAACCTTTCCAGGCTCTCGAGATTGAGTTTTATTTATCTCCTGGGATGTTTTCACTACTAATAAAGGCTTTTTACAAACAGAAAACTGAAATTTGTCATAAGCTATTTTAACATCTCTCATGCCATACTTAACCGAGAACATTGTCCTGAAATCCATCATGACTAGCATAATATTACGAGTATCTCCACTTTCTTTGCTGTCATACGCAGGAATGAAAACTCGAATTGTAACACCGCGCTGAATTTGAATACGGAACCCATTTACTCCTTAATCTACAGAATATGACAGTGCAGTAAATAATGTCATGTTTTGGGTATTCTAAAGAATATCTAGATTAGAAATTCTACACGATGATGAATTTTTATACTTTCCCGATAACTTAATACATATTTGTAATATTGTTTCTTCTTTAATACAAGACTTCTGCGGGAATCGTAATCGCACTTTGCTAATTTTAAAAAGATGGTTTTGTACGTGAAAGGGTATGATAATTTAAGCCACCCACGCCACATTAATTAAACTAAACGTATATTTAAGGAATATTTTTTTTATTTTGTCTAATATTTTTGTTTGACTTTGTCGAACATTGTTGATAACTTATGTATTTTCTTTTGTTTCAAAAACGAACATGTGTCCACGCAACGCCTCCTGTAAAGAGGTGTTGGTTCACGTAGCTGACAACGTATGAGGTTTGTTGCACAAACAGACATCGCGGCATTTCATTATTAGACCTACCCGAGGACGCGGGTTCGACCCCAGCCGAAGACGAGGACTTTTTCAGGGGGGAAATCCTGAGATCACGCACTTCCTTCGGAAGGGAAGTAAAGCCGTTGGTCCCGTGTAGTCGTTTGCCGGCTGCACGTTAAAGAACCCTTGCGAGGCAAAATTTGCGGCCCCTATAACGCCGTCATGAAATGACCATAGCAGTTGAAAAGAACGTTAATACCAAACAAAACCAAACCATTATTAGACCTAGGAAATACATAAGACCTTGTAATTTACTTCACTTCTGCATCAGATATTGCCTGAATTTCATCTTCTGCCTAGACCATATTTTCTATGAGTGCCCGTTCGCCCAGTCCATCTGGAGTCGTCTCAAGCAGCATTATGGGCTGGTGAATTTTTATTTACCAGTCTTTGCGTTGCCTGTCCGATGCCGCCACCGGTGAAACATCTCATCTTATCTTGTACAGAGGGTAGATTATCGCAGAACGATAATCTTCGGCACTTACTCCTTCGAGGGAGTTTTGCGCCATCCCAGTAACTAACGACTGCTACGAGGTGACAGTAGCAGCCGGGACCGGCGGCTTAACGTGCCCTCCGAAGCACGGGGGGTTCATGATGGAAGAGCTGCTGGCGGACGAACAAACCAGTGGCTATCACCAGCTGCTGGACATCCAGCACTGGTCACTCAGAAAATGGGTCAGACTAAAGTCCCCCAACAGCTGTGCCCCAAATAGCCGTCCCACCCAGCAGTGGTCCTGAAGTTGTTTAACTCCATCGATCAGCGAGCCAACCGACGAGACAACCAGGCCACGGCCACCCCCACCAGTGAAACATACAAGCTAGACCTAGTCATCACAATTACTCAGTCAATGACTGATGCATTAGTCAATTTTTATATTCCTGTTTAGGAATACAATTTCAATTTTTTTTCTTATTAAAATAGATTTCAGTGCTAAAGTCACCCTGCTTGTTTGATAATTCTAATTTATGTCTGATACTCATAATGCCAAGATCAGCATATTAGTCTAAATAGATATATTTTCATGTCTGATATGCTTAGTGCCAAGATCAGCATATTTATCTGATAAGCTTAATGCTGAGATCAGCGTTAATTAATTGGATTTGACTTGCATTTGATTAACTTGTAACTTGTTATATTTTTGACTTAGAAAGGGGATGTATATTGTCCTCAAGGATTGCTTATGTTCTGTAAGGGTTGACTCAATCTTGGGAAAATTAAAACTCTAGTGAGATGTCTTTTGGTTTAATTCTGAAAGCTATATATATTGGCTTTGGTAACCCAGTAGCCCAATTGAGACTGAAGGTTTGGTGGTTTTCTGTGGAAATCTGTAAAATTTGGCCAAACATGTGCACAATCTGGAAATCCACCTGTTTTAGTAGTTTTCGGTGGAAAACAGCAAAGTTTTAATGCGTGGTGAATGGGCATATCAACATGAAATTTTTTATAATGTTAAATGAACTGTAATTATATTTTCTGTTAATTGCATTTCTTTTATCATATATGCACAGATGAATATGTTATTAAAAGTATATTTTATACTAGCAATGACCCGGCGTTACCCGAGATAATTACACTTGTAGGTAAACAGAACATTCTCCATGTGTAATTATAACTCGGTTAAATAATAACTCAATCAATACAGCACAGAGCGACAATGTCCATCTTCATCACCAGGGAACATCACTGGATACGTTGGACCCCACTTTTTCTTGCCCTTGACATAGAAGCTCTTATACCCTCTTCCTCTATTTGAAATTCCCGTTGTTTAGATGTTTCCAATACCCGTATAGCTTTTTCTGCTTTAGCTGCCCCCTAAAACTCTTCATGTCTTGAAGCAAAACTTGGCCCGTCTAGCGCTCGCCGATTCTTCTATTGACATGCTTACCATTTGCTCAATACAGCACGGAGCTAAGGGACTGCTTCCTCTGTCGTCTTTCCACTCTCTCAATAGTCTGCTAACTCTCCATTATCTCCAGTTACTGATCATTTTTCAAGATTTTCAAGAAATTGTTATGTACTAAGAACTCTCAATTCTAAGAAATGCCTGAATAAGAGGAATTCTATTCATTGTTACAAATTGAAGCTTATCTATATTGCACAAACTTTGCCTTGCATTGTTGGTCATGAGATATTTCTTAATATGCTCTGCCATCATGAATATCGATTTTATCGATAGTTATTATTTTTTCGAAATCTGAGGTAGACAGTGACCTTCCTCATGCTTTGAAGGTCAAATATGCAAAATTTCATCAAGATCGGAATAAAACTGTAGACAAACCCACAAACAAACATACTTCTTTATATACGAGGAGTGTTCAAGTTCTAAGTTCTCCTAATTTATTTTTGAAAAACTATTGACCCTAGAAAGCTGAAACTCCCGTCATTTGTCCACATTGTCAACCTCTAGCCGTACACATTTTTCACAACGCTGACGCCAATACTTCTATAGCGGTCTGTTTTGCCTACTGAAAAGCCGCTCGATGAGCAGAAGCTTTATTCCGTTCTTGCATAAGCGATTTTCCAGTATACAGAACTGGTTCGTAAAGAAGCATTTGCGGCAGCCTACCAATCATGGCGTCAGCATTGTGAAAAATATCTACGGGAAAAGGTTGACTATGTGGACAAATCACGGGAGTGTCAGCTTTCTAGGGTCAATAGTTTTTCAAAAATAAATTAGGAGAT
>JAHWFO010093131.1:2999101-3025263 GCA_023313115.1 Rhysida immarginata
TGTCAGCTTTCTAGGGTCAATAGTTTTTCAAAAATAAATTAGGAGATCTTAGTACTTGAACGCACCTCGTATATAGAGTTGTTATCAAAGATAGAAGCAATGTGATGCTTTTATACTCCTTCATTTTATTGGATGTAGCAATTTTTTTTTCTTAAATTTTGTCTAAAATAAATAATGTCTAATGTGTCTTTGCATTCATTTACCCTAGCAGTGAGTAATGAGCACGATTAAATAAAAGAACCTAAGCTAATCTTAATTTTGGGGCTTGTAACTTCAGGGAAACTTAAAAAGAGGTTATTGCGGAACGATTTGAATTAAAAAAAATGTTTTCAATACGAAACAATCACAGACGTAAGAAGTCTTGTCCCTAAACGATTTGATCTAAAGATAGCCTGTAATTCGGAGTTAAGCAATCAATAAGTTAATAAACTAAAACATATAATTTTAAATTATCAAGCTGTCAGTTTTTATTTCGTATTTGAATTATGGAACTTTCTATAGAAAGAGCGAGATTAACAGAATTGTGTTTTTTTTAAATAGATTTGCACAGATTCGCTTGCTACTTGAATCGATGCTGTTACATTATAAAGATTTAAATAATGTTTGTTTGCTATAAAAAATTTTGTAATTTTATAATTGTCGAAATACTAAGGTTAGGGAATCATTTTCAGTTGTTTCGGGAATTGCAGCCGTGCTGGTGAAAAATTGTATAAAAATTTACAAAATTGAAGTCACTGCCTAAAGAGCAAAACGAGAGGTTTTTTTTCCTTAATTTTTTATCCTGTTTCATAAGATAATGTAGATAGAAATGCTCAATATCCCTAAGGGTGTTTCAAATACATTTCAAACTTGAAATGGTTTATCAAATATCTGCAATAGCTCATTTGGATTGAAATGGAAATACCCCAATTAGAAATTTATATTCGCATTTATTCCAAAATGTTGTGCACAACTACCAAAATATAGTCATTTGAAAATTTTGAGATTTATCTTTTGGCTCTTACTAGTTATCTTCTACAATTAAATATCTATTGATAAAATATGATGGAAACTGATCTGAGAAAATCACTGCTTATTTCCAAATGCTCATACACTTTCATTTCAAAATAGTCTGTATGTTCAATTTCAAGATGCTTTGCCTTTATGTCCATTTTTCGCCCTAATTAAATTGCCATTCTTCTACATAACAAGAATTTTATGAAAGCAGTTTATTAACTGATTTTGTGAAATTTTATGAACTAATTTCAGGTTTGATCAATTAAAACTGTCTGTTTAGAGAGAAACCGAATGAAGCAATCGCTGATGGCTTTCGAATAAATTAAATGAATTTAATGAAATTTGATATTTAGCAATTTTATGAAAAATATATTAAATTCCATGCGCAATTAAAAGTGGTTAATTACATCGCATTAGTTATAGATCCATATACCGAAGGAATGTTTAATGAAGATTAAAGCTTGAATGAAGGATTGTTATGGAAGTTGATGTACACTTAGTTCAGGTTAAATTACATCTGCTATTGCCAATATTGAGAAAAGAACAATAAGGTTTTAGGTAAAATTTGTTGATAGGAATTATTTTTTTAAAATAGGGGGGGGGGGGATGGCAAAACATTGGTTTTAGATAAATTTAATGAGGTGCAACGCTGTCATATTAAAGTTTTATGCTGGCTTTTAAAATTCATAATTAGCAAGTCATTTGCTTTGTTAGAGAAAAATTAAATAAACTTCACTAACATTACATGCACTGTAGATATTTTTTCTCCAAACTTCGCTCTTTAAGATAATATAATCTGAATTATGTCGGATTGGGTAAACTCATTCATATCCTTTCTTCCTCAGTTCTGCTGAAACCTGAAAGAAAAAAGAAAGAAAGTAAATGTTAGTTTTGTAAACTTTTTCCTCGCCCTTTAAGCAAGGAGTGAATAGGAATGTAATGTTGGAGAATTGGCTAAGTCCTAATGCGTAAATCCAATAATATCTCAGGCTTAATCTAATTATCCGCTTAATCAGTTTAGGGAACTCTTGTCACATGACTCAACGAATGAGACATCTCACACGGAAAAGAAAGTAAAATATGAAATCTTCTTTGTCACTTTCCTTCTTGCTCCTCCTGTGAGAAAACAATGAGGTTGGATTAGACGAAAGGAAATTGTCATCTTAATTATGAAAAATTAAGAACGCTTTGACGGCTAAGTTCTAAGTCTTCCTAAATGAAATAATTAATGAACACCGAAAAATCTTGTGTAGATTTTGTAATTCTTTCTCTCTTTTTTGGCATTCTTAACGAGAAATTTTCTTATTTAAGGATCAGAGGCAGATAAACATTGCAAGGATTAACGGATGGAAGATTGTGTTATAATCCAGCATTGTCTTTTTTTTAATATTATGTGTTCATTTCACTTTAATTAACTCTAATGCGTTTCTATTGAGTGAAAAAATATGCGTTTCTACATGGATTGTAGGCATTGTCATTGTAGGCCTCTTAATTATAATATACCGATTCGCTGAACGTTGACTACTTACTTAATCTTATGGTGATCCTTCTATCACCTTCGTAATAGCCTTCCAACTGGCGAGGAAAGGATTTTACGAAGTAACTGGAACAAAGATGTCATCAGACGATATCTTCAGAGCTTTGAGTTGATGCATCACGAACCCTTTTCTCCAATTCGAACCACAAATTTCATAATCTCCATTGGATGAATGTCTGGAAAATTGTAAGCTATGGAATGTTCTGCGAATCATTCTCTGGCAAACCTAAGAGTGTGACATGAAGCATTGTCTTGTTAATAAGAAGGTATTGCTATCAGAGATCAAGTCGCTGCCCTTAATCGGCAAAATGACCCTGAATATAACAGTGTTCTAAAAGTATGCCCACACCAAGAGATAGCCTATAATGATCTCTTGCATCAGTGAGTCGTGACCGGCTCACGCCTTGCGGACGAATCAATATTTCGTCATTTATGAACCACCTTTGATAACTATTGACTATTGATGAGCGCGAATAGCCCATTAGCATCGCTATTCGGAGACACTTTGACCAAACCCTGGCCGTCACAATAAATTATTAAGCCTTCATCAAAATCGGATAAATTCGCTGCTTTACACATTTGCGTACCGTAATGAATGCTGTTCGTGCAAATTCAATGTCCGCTGTGAATTATGCACCATTCCATGATACGTGCCGCTCGCTATCTGCAGGATAATTGCATATAAGTAGGTGAGGGGGGGGGGAGTCATAATGCTTTGACTGATGTTACAGATGTTATATTACAAATAGGCATATACAATACAAATTATGTAACAAGTGTACTTGTTAGGTGCCTTCATTAACAATTAGATGCAGGTAGCATCAATAATGATATGCATTTACCTGAAAATAAATTAACCGCACATTCTCCACTGGTTTACATGCATTTATTCCACCGATAGGCCTCTAATCCATCAGAAGAAACATGTGTCAGAATCCTACAAATATTCCAGTCTCGCATCAATGGTAAAGGTCGACGTCCGTTGCAAATTGCCTTTCAGTAGTTGGTTCTTCAGGGATCTGAAAAGATTAAGAAATGACTCAAAGCATATCTAGGCTATTAGATGGACGACGTGGTATAAAGTCGGTGATCTCTATGTAAGTTCCGCGGAAAGTCAATAAGTGTTCCGTTAAAACTTCAGGATTTGTGAAGTGTTCTCTCATAGGAAAATTTTAGCGAAGTATCACTGAGGTTCTGGCCCTTTCAAGACAGCCTGCTCAAATATGCCCTTCTGCCCTTTGGAGAAGTTCAAATATCTCGGGACTGCATTCACGAGTGATGGGCGACAGGACAGAGAAATGAACGCTCGGATCGGTACAGCAAACTGTGTCAGACGCGAAACGTGAGCTCGGAAACCAAGCCAATCTCTCGGTTTTCAAATCTTTGTCCCCATTTTCACCTATGATCTTGGGTAATGGCCGAAAGAGTGCGATCGCGGGTGCAAGAGGCTGAAATGAGATTCTGAGAGGTGCGACATGTAATACCCTACTAGATAGAGTGCACAGCAGCGCAATAAGGGAGTCTTTAGGTGTTGAGCCGCTACTTCTCCGCATCAAGAGGTGTCAGCTGCATTGGTATGGATACGTGATACGCATGGCCAACTGACCTCCCGAAGCAGTTGGTATTTTCCAAGCTGGTGGGTAAGAGACCAAGGGGTCGGCCTAGAACAGGTGGCTAGACAACATGGAGAATCTGGGTTCAAGTCGCTTGGGTATTACCATTGAGGACATGCGCCTGATGGTGGAAGATCGCGAATTTCCAAAAGGCTGCCGCCCCCGCGACCCTATCGGATAAGCGAATTTGAAAAGTAAGTAAATATTAGTAAAGATATCATCATAATGAAACGCTTTTTCTCGACATGATTAATTGTATTCGACATGTTTTTCCATTTCTATAAAACATTTTATTTATAAAAAATAAAAATTTAATGATAAATTAATTTAAAATATATGAATTTGTAAAAAATGGATTTTAAAATCTATTTGTTCTTGAAATTTGTTATCATAGAGATAAATACGATAAATATACCTTACAAAGACATGCACAGAAAAAATCACTAACTATACAGATCTTGCACATGAAATAAAGCGCCTCTGGGGAGACAACAGAGAGCACACATTGTTCCTATATTTCTTTCTGCCATTGGGATTATTTTATACTCATTACATAAAAGCCTGATAACTTTTGAGTATAAATCCATACCTATTCAAAACCTTACATAAAGCCATAATTCTAAACACTTGTCACATAGTAAGGAATTTCCTACATTCACGTCAGATGTTAACTCTTCCATGAACATATAACTTTCTCTTTCCATGAATTTGGGCCGTCAAAAAGACTTAGTTTCCGGACTTGATCTGAGTTTGGTTTTTCCAATATAATAATAATAATAATAATAATAATAATAAACTGCTTTCGAAATTTGTTATGTGAAATTAATAAATAAATGAAAATAAATAATGGAGTAACTTTTAAAAATATTTAAATAATAGTAACCGTTACTCTTTTATTTATTTTCATTTATTCCTAATATTTAGATAATAGGATTGCATGTTGTTGTATAATTAAATGATTATCGGCTAAGTGATTTGGAATTCTTGTGAAAATCATGGTCAATTAGAAAACAGTTTAAGGTAGTGGTTTGATTATATGGAAAGTAGGACAAAGCGCCACAGTAAAAGTACAAAGGAGAACATAGCCTCTAAATGAGCCTCAATTTTTATATAATATTTAGGAACTTTTAGATCATACGAAGGTATTTCAAAAATAGCAGTTTAAAATGAAAAAGTATTTGGGTGTGTGCGTGTATTGCTTGGAATGTTTGAGAAGGTAGGCTATAGCGCCGTGTATTGCTATACTTGAAGTTGTCCGGTTTGCCTTGAACAATCCTCATTTTCACTTATCGTTTATATTTACATATATCATAATGAAATTTATATCCTCTTGCCAATGCAAACGCCGATTAATTGATTCAGTGGATTAACCTTCAAAATTGTAAAAAGAATAAAAAAAATCAGTAAATTTCCTCATTGCTTGATAAAGTTATAATCTATTAAAAATGATATAAAAATGAGGTTTCATTTGGGGGCTATGTCCATGCCAATGTATGTGCCAAAATAATGCCACACGTGTAAATATTATATTGATAGTTTGTAGTTGCTCGTTGTATTAAGAACCATAGGCTTTACCTTTAGTAATACGAGGGGAGTTCAAATTTGACCTGGACTTTATTTTTTGTAAATTTTATTGTTGTAAAAATCTAAACTTCCATTGTTGGGATGGCAACTACCGCCTGTCGTGCAAGTACAGCACCACTCATCCGGTGGCTATGACAACCGATTGTTTGTTTAATCAAAATGGCGGACAGCGATGTGTCGACCCAAATAGACTTCAAAGGCAGTTCACCGAGTCGTGCTTGTCTCGATCATCCGTCTTTACTTGGTGCCAAAAGTTTGAAGGAGGGCTAGAATCCACCGACAATGAACCTCATAAGGCATCATCGCACGAACAAATGGGCTGATAAGGGACAACAGGCGGATTCATGTCCGAGAATTGGCTTCAATACTGAACATCAGCACTGGCAGTGTGGAGACCATCAAGCTGAAAACCAGTGTGGAGACCATCAAGCTGAAAACCAGTGTGGAGACCATCAAGCTGAAAACCAGTGTGGAGACCATCAAGACTTGTGCCAGATGGTCCCTAAGCAACTCTCCGAGAATCACAAAACCACTTTGGTGGAAATCTGTTTCATGCTGCTGCAGCGATATGGCAGGGAAGGTGACAGCTTCCTAAGGCGTGTTGTGACCACCGACGAGACATGGATTTATCAACATACTCTTGAAAGCAAGGGTGTGAGGCTCACGGACTCACCACGACCCAAGAAATTTAATAGGACACCGTCGGATTGAAAGTGATGGCGACTGCATTCTGGAACATTAAGGGTATCATTCATGTAGATTTTCTGGAAGAACGTCGAACCATAAATGGACCCTACTACTGTGAGATTTTGAGGACGTCCCTGAAGCCGGCACTAAGGAAAAAGCAACCAGGACTCATTACCAGTGGTGTTTCTTTTCTGCAAAACAATGCGAGACCACACAGTCAAACTGACTATGGACACACTGACAGAACATCTTACCATCTCCTCCATACAGCCTAGATCTCTCCCCTTGCGACTATCACCTTGTTTTGGACCATTGAACTCTTTCTTGGGAGGGGAGAGGTTCGGCTCCAATGAGGAAATGAAAAAGGCTGTCCTGACGTGATTTCGACATCAACCTGAAGATTTCTACAGAACCGGTATCCTGATGCTCCCAGAACGATGGAATAAATGTGTAGAGAAGCAAGGAGAGTTCTTGGAGAAATAACTGGTGTATGTGTTTTTTCCCTGATTTTATAAAAAATAAAGTCTAGGTCAAATTTGAACGCTCCTCGTATCTTAGATACCGAAGTTTAACTGTCTGGTTCTGCTTGATCCACGTGCTGTAAATATTTATTGGTGCTACAACGTTAAAATACTTGACTTTTAACGCTTAACTTCTTGTTTTCATTATATTATTAGAGATGTTCTCCATCTCAAAATGAATCTTAATAATACTCGTTATTTCCTTATCTTCAATTAATTATGACTTCTCACCTCAACTAACAGGGATTATTTATAAATTGCTACTAAATGAGAGGCGGTGCGCTGTTTCTTCCCTGAAGAACTCGAACAAATTGGTACGTTTTGCCACCCCCATTCTCGACTCTCTCCCTTGAAGCCATTAAGGCAATGAATTTCATTGTCTGACTCTAAACAGTATCGCTTTTCCCGAACTGACATTCAACTTAATGAGTTCCAGCTGCAACAAGAATTCTCTCTTAGGTTTGTCATCGACGCCATTATTCAATTGCAAGAAAGATTCGAAGTGACACACGATGCTTGAGAAGCCTGCTTTGGTTGCAAATTGAACACTCTTTTGTACTTTGGCGAAATGTTTATTCATTTTCGACTTTCATTGGGATGTGCGACTCTTCCTTAGAGTTCTTAGTATTAAATTCTAAGATTAAAATTTGTTATGTATGAAAATTTCTTTATTCCTATGAGTATTTTGAAAAGCCTGCAAATTGGTTTAAATTAATTAAGAACATCTCTGCAGCTTTCATTTTCAATTTTACCGATAAAAAGGGATTAATAAGAACGACCTTTAAAATTCGAAGGTCAGGTCATTAAACTCGGATATAAAGAGCATGTATGACATTTTTGCCGTCGACATGGATTCAGTGATGAGGAAAGAGAAAGTACCCTCAGTCTGAGATGAAGTGGAATCATTTGTGAGATATAGCAATTTCGACTTTTCAACTTTAATGAAAAGCAAGGACAAATCTTCTTTGGAAAACAACTGTACGGGTATGAAATAATTGAGACGATGCGAGCGTTTCGACATTGATGCTGGATTGCTTCAGTGATTCAAAATTTAACAAGATGCAGGATTCCTTATTGTCAGTACCATCTTAAACAAACAAATTGGCAAAACAATTAGGAAATAGAGTGAAAGAGAGAGAGAGAGAGAGAGAGAGAGAGAGAGAGCGAGCATTATTTAAGATATCATCACGAAATTTTACAAATACATAGAGCAACTCACTAAGTTTTTTTGGAAAGTCCGACAGGCCTATCTTTTCGCTAGACCCCTACAGTCGCAAAATTGATGGATCGGTGGTGTCGGAAATGATGATCAAAGATGCTGCCATGGCCTCCACGCTTCCCTGACTTAACCCATTGTGACTTCTTTTTATGGAGGTATTTGAAGAACTTAGTGTTTGTACTGCTATTACCAGCTGCACTGCCACTACCTGGCTCGTATCACGGATCTTTTGCTCAAATTGACAGGGACATTCTTCATTGAGATTAACTCGATTACAGATTTTATAACTGTAGAGTACGTAAAGGGCACATCGAGCACCTGTGACAAGGGAAATAAACTTGGTGAGTTGCTCTATGTACTTGTAAGTTTCGTAATGATATGTTAAATAATACACCTACAATAAAATCATGAAACTGGGACAATCTGTAATATACTGATTAAATTTTTAGCGGATTTTTGCAGAATTTTGGTGGAAAATCCGCTAAGCTGGCAGCACTGGAACTGAGAGACATTTTCCGAGAAACGCTACCAAGTCTCTCGGAACTAAGTAAACTGAAGCAGATTTGCTTGCTGGGGCCAGTAGAACATAGTGAGTGTGAAGACTCGACTCACAGTGCAATGGAGCAATGCGTGAACATCAAGTTATGTAAAATTGAGAAAACTGGGGAAAATGGCATCTTGCGTGTTCGACCAGTGCGCAACTTCCGTGTTAAGCGCGGCATAACTACATGTATTCTCGAACATCCACCGTACTCCCTGGATCTAGCGCCTGCAGACTACTTTTTCTTTCCATGTCTCAAGAAGTCCTCAAAGGCACACATTTTCCAGACGTACCGGACATTCAAGGACTTGGGGCATAAATGCTTCGAGCGATTCCAAAAGAAGCCTTCACTGACAGTTTTCAGCAGCTTTACAAACACTATCAAAAAAGTATTATGGCCATGGCGATTACTTTGACGGTCAATAAAGGAAGTTTGTTTGTATCTTCTGGTTTTTTTGTTTTCTAATACCATTCACCGAATTTTTATAGACAAACTTCGTATAATAAAGCAAAAATTACTATTAATGGCGAAACGCATAACAGATGGACACTCCAAAGTGAAGAATGGAATATAATGCGTGGCCAGAATTAAAGAGAAATTTCAGAGAGTAATAAGACTGCTTGTTATAGAGAAATCGCAGAACTCGCATTAAGAAATTTCAAGTGGATTACATTATTAACATGAAATCTTGGATGAGCTCCGAAATTTTTCGCGGCATTTATCTGATTGTAATAGGAATTACTCAAGAAGAAAAGGAAGTCTATTTGTTTAAACGAGCATCTAAAGGACCCATACTCATATTGGATGACATAGATTTATTTCAAAAAGCAGACTTAACCACAACTGAGGTTTCCGACATTGACGACGAAGATGAAATGCCATTATCTGTTTGGGTGTTCAAACTATTCCAAGGTTTGACAGCAGTGATGAATTTCAATCGGCGAATGATGAATTCATAACTAGTGGGTTTTCTACAGATGATAACATATACTCTTATCAGCGAATCATGAGAACTGTCAATCACTGCGTTACCATGGAAACCAGCTGGAGTAACTATTAAATTGGTGGGCCCAAAAGGGTCTTTTTGGCAAACAATGCGAAATTAATTTTCCTCAGAAAAATCGTAATACTTTCTTGTATGACATGCTCCTTGAGCACGTGATGAACAAAGCGCACTTAAAACAGGAAATATTAACGATAAATAAAGGATCTGTACAATGAGGATAAAACAGTGGCTGATTGGCTGATGAACTCAGCCAACGTCATGACCACGTGATCTACTGCAGGCGGAGCGAATTTCATGACTTGTCTGTGGACTATTGTGTGATCAACAAAGATGAAAACAAGAAAAATGTTGGATAATCCCTGCATCAAAACTTCCGAAGCTCAAATTGCTGTAAATGTGTTACTTATTTCCAGGGGACGGAGGCAGCTGTAGAGATTTTTAAAGCTATAAATTAAGGAAATTTACGCACCATTAAAATTAAAATCTGTGAAACAAATGGCCATTGCAAATTATATCCCTTGTAGGTTGTTTTATTAAATACTGTGTACAATTTGAGACAAAAGTAGCAGATAATTACAAAATTATAGCGCAATACGCATGCTGTTCTTAAGGTCAGCTCCATTTCGCGGAATATACGGAATAAAGGTTAAAATGAACAATATTCGTTGGTCCTATCATGTTCATTATATCCGAGTTCGACTGCATTTTCGCGAAACAATTGCTATATGCCTTTTCATGTGTTAGTTCAATACCTCCATGTATTTTCTTCATGCCGGCTGCCAATAGGGAGTAAATTGAATTTACAATTTAAAAAATACAATTTTGGCAATGAATTGTTTCGATTTTTCACTTTCTGAAATGGAACCGAAAAGGAGGGAGATGAATGTGGCGCAGCGTAGTTGTCGTTGAGCAAAAAGCGCAAGCACCGTCTCCGCCACCGCATTCGTTCGTCACAGGAAGACATCTGGAGGTCATTTACCGGAGCCCCCCCTCGGTTAAAACGAAAAAGAGAGCAAAAGGAAACACCGGTGGCGACGATGACGACAACACGATCTGTCGGCTATTTTAACCGCAGAGGGGAGCCAATAGCGAATTCGTGCTTCGGGAGCTATTAAAACCGGAACTTCCGTGTTGCGCCAAGAATTTTAATTTCCAGCGCAACAGGAAATGCGCTTTCACCAAAATCAAAAATGAAAAAAAAATTTGCCCAAAATCTACACGAAAAAGAAAAATAAAATTAAAAAAAAAACACTTTATGAAGGGTGAAAAGAATTTTCAATAGCGAAAAGTTCAGAGTTCGTTTCCATTTGGACCTCGTCTCGTGCAGCTGTTTTGAGTGGCAGGTGGAACTAATGGAAGACGGTTTATTTCACGGCTTTAAGATATAATTAAGGTTTGATGTGCGCCACGCACTGAATATATAATCTTTCGATTTTTATGTACAAGAGGAATTTCGCTTGGACCTTATGCCAGGTGTTAAAATTTCAAACCGAAACGCTCTGTACTACATTATGAATTCTCATATATTGCAATAAAATTTTTAATATGCTAGAATTAATATTGCGTTATAAATTCTTTTATAGAAAATCATATCCTGTGCTGTGATAATAGTTGTCTTATGTCCATCCAGAGACATTGATTTGCATCAAACTCAAAGGGCTAGAATAAAGTTCTCTGCCGCAATTCTTCATGTGTCAATTTGACAACTGCGTCCGCAATGTAGGTAATCGCTAGCTTGGATATATTGAAACTGGGTGCAAGATATTCTTTTATTTCTGCATTGTTTTATCAGATTTCTTTTCACACATTCTGCATTTAAATTAGTTATTTTGTCATTTAGAATTGTAAAATGGCCTCAGTTATCTGAATGCTCCTGAATGAAAAACTAACAGCTCATCGCAGAATATTTTACAAGCCAGTTTTGAATACTTTTGTTAGCTTTATGTTTAGGAGTATTATTTATATCACTGTTTCGTAAATAAGAGTATGATCCGACGTACAAGCAAGACTTGAGATCAATCGCTGGTCATCGTTGTATATGTATAATCAAACGGATGATATTTTACTGAATCATATTATTTATTGGCAAGTAATATCAAAATATTACATTTTATACAGGGTGAATACAAAAGTCTGAACCCCCCTTTTATTTTTTGAACCGAAGCAGATATGTCAATTTTGATGAATCCAATGAATAGGAAGTTGTGGGTGGCCTATAACTCGCAAGGTCGTTACATTCAGTTTTTGTAATACTTGTCCTTTCTAAGTATCTCCTAGGCTTTGAACAAATACTGTGGTAAATTAAACAACGGGGCGCAATTAAAAGGGAAGATACAGTCGGGCTCAAAATACTCGAAAAAACACAATACTGTAATAACTCATTTGTCAAACAACGTCTTTTCTGTTATAGGATTAGGAAATATGTAAGAAAAAACAAATGTGTATTTACATTTAAGTTATGAAGTATTTCATTATGTTGCATGCAAGCTGTCTGTATTTAAATATTAAAGTAAATGTTATCACATCCATGTCGATTTGTACAATTAAAAGCAACACAACACATATTTATTATAGAAATCTACATGTTCAATAAAAGCAAAGTTTACTGTAGTATAGGAATTGTGAAAAAGATGAAAGAATTACAACATGGACATAAAGTAGGGAGCATAAAAATTGGCAAAAGGGGGGTATTTACATAATGTTAAGATGAATGTAAAATAATGACCTTACAACATGCAAAATTGGTGAATGGGTTCATTATAAACGTAGGTAGGACAGGTATATCGCATTGAAGCCATAAAACTAACGTAAGGTTGTTGCATAGTTAATTTACGGATAATATGAGCAATGGAGCAGCAGAATAGAAACACACTCCGAGTTCTTTGGGAAAGTGGCATCAGAAATAGAGAGGAGACCAGTGAAAGATCAGGTATACCTTTGAGAACATGTTACCGAATAATGAAGAAATTGGATTCAGCTCGAACGACAAAGCAGTATCTGAAAGATTGTGGAATCGAACTCCTACCGTGGCCCCAAACTCCCCGGACTTGAGCCCGATCGAAACTGGTGGGGACTTAGTAAATGTGCTCTTGCCAAACATGGCCCAACAGATTTCAATGATTGGAAACGTCTGGTAGAAGAAATGTGGGACAGTATGTCGTTTGATCTGTTGGAGTCCAAGCAGATTGCAGGAGTGCTTGCAAAAACAAGGAGGGAAGATCAAGAAATGATTTTTAGCACACATTATTGTCAAATGTTGCCGGTACATAACGATACCTTACTTGTATGGATATCATGTTTCCTGATATTAAAACGCTTGTTTTGGTTCTTGCCAATTTTTATGCTTCCTAATTTACGTAGACATTTCATCTGCCTGCATGTTCAATATGCCGAAGCTGTTCAATTTGCCACATGGAATCCTATGAGTGACGTCATTAATGAGCACTTTATTTATTTTAGCTCGTTGGGTCAATCTTAAGCACTAGATTAACCGTTGAGCAGTCATTATGTGTAGGCTGGAATTGCACATTCTCCCTAATCATCTTAAACATTCAATCGCAGGAATAAAATTATAATGTATATTGTATCTGCTGGGCCGAGAAAACTACTGTGCGCAGCAGCTGATTAATCTAACTAAACGAATACGATATTGAAATCGCTGCACTAAATATCATCCATCCCCTTAGATATGTTGGATATAGAATAGTTAATTTCATTAAAAAGCCTCAGCTACGAATAACTTTACCAAATATGGTTTCCTCTACTTAATAAGGGCTAGCGGCGTTCGAATAAACACAGGGTTGTTGAAATAGCCGACATATCGTGTTTATTGTTTATAACCCCATAGTCCAGATTTGCTAAATTCTTCTCCTTGTTTATAGAGTTTAATATCACTTCAGTGGCTTATCCAAGTTCATGAAGTTGGATGTTAGGTTTATTCAGCTAGATATTGAGCTGCCCGGGGCGGTTCTTCTGTTTGCCGTCCCTCTGCCTCCAACACGTTACACACCGTGGCTTAGCTACAGGTTAGACTGCCCAGGCAATCCTTCTCAAGTGAAAAAATTCTACATATCAAATTTACTAACACAAAACTGCAAATTGGACAGTTCTACTGTCCCGATGGAAAAACGATTTTTTTTAATGCAGTAGGATAAAAATGCTGCCCCTTAAAGAGTATCGCCGGGGCGGATCGCTCCTTCTCCTTCCTTGGTTTTTTATTTTTAAGGGATAAATAGTTAGTTTTTCTTAATTAATTATTTTTACTTATATTTTTTAAGTTTTTAAAAATTCCTTCTATTATGCATTTGAAAAAATCTTTTCAAAATAAAATTGTGAAAGAGGGAAACCCTTCTTATATTTCTAAAATGTTTTTGTGGATTCCTAAATTTTGAAAAGGATCGATCCAACCTAAAACGGGATCCATATTACCAGAGGCTTTCTCCAGGTTTCTTCTGAATGCAAGCTCATGTTTGTTGGCAGTGACGGCGGCCGATGTCTGAAGACTGTCGATAACGAATGCAAATAATGGAAATGGTCAAAAGATGTTCGAGCCGATATCGCGGATAAAGGTCGGCTCGAATTCAATAACATTCAAACTATACCGATTGCCTCGGCTTGGGTCGATAATTTAAATTCATGTCTCGACAGGGATGAGTTTGAAAAAAATAATTTAATTCAATAACTTGACTCATCAAAAGTATAATCTTGTTATGAGCGGAGGAAAATAGCATATCTTAACTTAATATTATCATCATTCGCATTTGCTTTGATTCTAATCTATGCATTATAAATTGGATAGACTTTAAAATATCCAATATATTTTTTTTATTTTTTTTAAAACCGTAGAGATATTAGATATGAACTTGAGATTTATGGTAAGAATATGAATAAGAAAAGAATAAGAAATTCTCTATTGCAATTTTTGAAATCAAATATTAATTTTAAAAAATTGTCAAAATTGAATAAAAATTGCCTCCTACAGTTAAGATTTTTTTAACATTTATGACAAAACATTCCATCAACTAGAAAAATAACAAAATACTTTCAATTATAATTTAGTTAAATATTTGACTCATTTAAATAGTAATGTTGAGTCTGTAAAAAGAGATTTTTAATCAATTTAAGATTGTACTGCTTCAGAAGTAATAAGAAATGTTTTTCGAAGTTGTTTTCTTTGTGGTTTCCAGGGATTAAGATCTGTAACTGTGGAAGTTCAAAAATGTTTCCAAATACGTAAGGAAAAAATGTAGCTATGGAAACAATTCTTGTTAAATTCTTCCCAGCAGACCGCAGGATTTTGTTTGGAACAGGAAAAAAAACAAAAAAAACTTTTTAGTTTTTCGAATATTCTTCACCAGTCCAACATGTTGGCAATAAAAGAAACGACACGGAAATTTAAGAAGAGGAAAAAACAAACTTTGAAACCAAGGAAACGCGAAAGAGAAAAGACATTTCTAAAATTCTAAAAATAATAATTACGCGCTTTATTCGTGACTTTTTATTTTTAATCATAAGATTTCTATATTTTACCCAAACATAAAGATATAAATACCGTTAATATGAATATTTCTTAATTCATCTGGTACTTCTCTACAATTTATTACGAAGAATATGCACCATAATTTGATGAATGCAAGAAGAAGTTTTTCTGTCAATGTAATGTTTATTCCTGTTTTATTTAATCTCTAATGATTTTTTACAGATATTTGCTTATTAAAAAAGTCTTATATTGACGAATTAGTGGATTATATTAAAAGCAATGAGGTTGTATATTGCATATTCTCAAAAATGTATTATATAGAAATGAATTCAACGAAGCGCGTTTCCATAGGCAAATTTGTATTGCATATTCAGAGTCACTGTTTATTTTTGAAAGTTTTATCTTCCATGAAAAACGCCCATGGCTCTCTCAAAGCAATGTAAATGTAACGCCCAGAAATGGCTCAAAATCGATATCTAGGAAACTTGGAGTCGCTTAATGTTTCTAGTAGTTCATCACAAAATTATGATCGCAACACCAAATTCAAGGCACTTCACTGAAATGATATTTATTTTTTTCAATGACCAATTCTTAAAAAAATGACGTTTTTGATGGCGGCTCCATTATTTTAGTATTTTCTTAAAAATAAAATACAATTTATGCTAATATTTTTTTTTTTTTGATTTTCAAATCATCACTTCACCTAGACATTCAATTATTTAAATATCGATTAGTTTACTGTATACTGTATGCCAAATTAATTTTCATCAGAAGATGGAAGCTCATTCCATTACGACTTCTTCTAGTTGTCTGGCGGCGCAAGTTAGAGTTCTCTGGTTCCTTGAGTAATTCAAGAATGACTTTATGTGGGAGAACGGAATTAAGTTTTATAACCTACTTAGTGCTTTAAGGATAATACAGTACATCTTATCAATGGACCTCTATAAAGCAGATGTAAGAACACGAAATGAGATATAAAAAGAATTTATGAAGATACTTAGCATGGTTAAAATTAAACAATGCTCAAAACGATGTACAGAAGGATCTACTTGACGTATCACTGCGAATATTGGTGCAGACCTTAATAAGAATATGGGTAAGAAGTTCGTTTTAGTGTCGCGAGGTGACAATGGTATTATATTAAAGAAAATACCAAATTGCACATAATTTTGATGGTCCATAGTTGAAGCATTGCTGCATTTTTCCAGCCTTCGGTTCGGCAAGCAATTCAAACTCGGTAAACTCGGTATGAAAGTAAACCAAATATCGCTCGGCTTTAAGTCGTAGAATTTGGTAGCCAAGCAGTGAAAAACGTCCGAGAAAGTATTCTACTTTTGCCGCATCTGCAAAATGGGGTGAAGTTTTTCATATTGCCAGAAGGTCATGAAATGTAAGCAAATTTTTTCTCCCAAAGCTCCCAGAATAATTTTGTGACGGAGAAAATCTGTGTATTGTGGTCCATTCATTAGAAATTAGCATATTCTATCATATTTTGAACTTGTCAATTCCCATTTGGTGGCACTAAACGAACTAATTTCTTTTATCGTAATTTTCCATGTTGTGATCAAAGCTGTTCACTAATTTTCTCTGTGATCTGTGGAGAGTTACATCGCTTTGATTACTGTCAGTTTAAAATAATACCTATCTTGTAGATCAAGTATGGCCCCAATTTATATTCAGTACGCCAATTCTTTCAAAGATGACTTCAGTGGCTCCATACAACTTTTATTATACAGCCAATTTTTAACTTTACCCATGAATAAGCTTATTATCATTGAAGGTCCAACATGCCATAACTTGGCCATGTCTGCTATAGATAAATGAAAAAAACTAATATATTTTATGAGTTTCTTATTTTTTTACATGCAAATACTGTTTTACTGTAACTATTGATCGATAAAATCTCTTCAAGCAAGCTTCGACATCATCTCTAAAAAAATTTGGTTCGATCACTTAGAGCGAGGATGCTGTTTACTTTTTGTGCAGTTGCTTAAATTTACCTGTTGACTCACTTTAGAAGTTTTCTAAAGAGAGAATACGATAAAAGCTAATAAACTTTTAAAAAGGTGCTTTGTTATTGTTTAATGAAAGCAAAGCTTCTCCCAAACGGGAAGGAAATGCATTTTTTATAAATTTAAACACTGACATACTTCATAAAAATGTAAGCTTTTTTTTTGTCTGCGTGGAAATTATTTATGAACCTTCTTGTAAAATAAAAGGTTTTTGAATAAAAGCACCATTTTTGCATTACGCTTTATCACACACAAATCACTAGATTGTGTTTAGTTTAATATTCTTTAAAGTTTATTGACTTTTTGCATGTTGAATAACATGCTTCATGGAATTAAGTTTTAATTTACTGTTAAAAATTAAACAGCTATTATCGTTAAGAAAATGCAGGAAGTTTTTTTTTTAAAATTCTGTACAGGGTTGTATTATTAAACGCTGACCATTCTTCGCGTTAAAATTACCAGGAGAAATTTGGAAGGCTTTGTTTCTTTCATTATGAAAAAAATGGCAATTTTAGTGCACTTGGTCGCAAAAAATGGTTTTCTTCGTCCGTGAAAGCAAATTTTCATTTGCGTTAACAAGCGCCGCCGTTTATCAGAATAATCATCCGTCATCTAACTCTGCTGGAGGGTAAAGACATAAATCGGATAAGTAGTCCTCCGTGAAAAATTGCAAGCTGCCCTTCTTTCTCTTGAACTTTTCTCGTTTGTTGGTTGGCTAGTGGGCGGAAACGGCGTAGAGTTTGTTCGTAGCTGGGTGGGTGGATGGGTGGATAGTTTTTTGGGGGTCGGAGTCGCTAAGAGCTTTTCCGTGACACTTCAATCTGTTGTTGGTTGCGCAGCAGGTGCCGGGCGATCAACATATTCCCAGCCACACTTTCACGTCTTCAGGTGAGTTGGTGACAATATTTGCACAAGCAACGGCAAAAAATATATAAAGGAGAGTGGTGAAATAAAATAAGAAAGGCGAACGGAAGGGGAGGAAAAAGTTTAAGCCTCCAGGTAAAACTTTCCATTTTTTTTCAACGGCTATGTTGTTGTTTTTTTTAATTTCTATGTTTTTCTGTGTTGAATCAGAAAATGGAAATTGGAAAATTTTATTTCGAATTCAAGTTCTTATTGAAATAGATACATACTTTATAAACTCAGAAGGCTTTTTATTACGAATGTGCTATGTAAACAAACTTCCTCTTTTGTGGCGCGCTTAAAGATGCGCGCGTTTATAAAACAAATTTTTTTTTAATTTTTGATAGAAAAACTTGAATCAGTTGCAATAAAAACGTAACTTCGTGGAAATTTTATTACGATAACTTGTATTTCCAAACATTTTTTATAAAAATGCTCTGGCTTATTTACTGAGACACTGTTATTATACAGGGTGTCCGAAAAGTATCTTTAAAATTAATAAAGAGAAACAAAAGACGATATCTGCATCTATAGTTTTTTGTATTCAATCAAAGTTATACTTTTAAATGAAGTGAGCACTACATGGCGCCAAGTCAAAGATATCACCATTCTCGCTTCAAAATGGCTTTCAAAAGAACCCAATATCATTTTTTATCCAGCAAGATTAGACAACTCCACTCAGGAGTTGAAAGTGACTAATGTTCTAAATGAAAAATTCTCTAGATTTTGGCTTGATTACCATCACCGACTAAACTCCAAATATCACGCCTTTCTATGGAGCTACGTGAAAAACATAGTTTACCAATCTCCAATTCTTGACATTGACGAACTGAAAGGTCGAATTACAGGTTAGTAGTTAGTCATGCGGACAAGCATATCTAAACGATAAAAATGATAGAAAGAAAATTGGGTATATGTGTATTTTTGTATACGAAGGCTCATACTAATTCAGGATTCATTAAAACTTGCGAAAAAATAAAGATAAAACTTAACGAAATGTTAACACATTAGCAGCATGTACTTTCAGGATAATTTCTTATGCACGTTCCACATTATCCGTCACTAAAGAGTTGGTTATCCGGACACTACACTGTAAACTCACATCTTAAGCCCGAGTTCTATGGAGTAGCGGGGTTAAGATGTCAGCTTTGAGTGTAACGATCCGGATAACCAACTTTTTAGCGACGGATAACTCGGAATTTGCATAAGAAATTATACTGAAAGTATATGCTGCTAGTGTGTTAACATTTCGTTAAGTTTTATCTTTATTTTCCGTATGTATTAACGAATTTGGAATTAGTATGAGCTTTCGTATACTATTTATTTTTATTTATTTTTTATTTTTTTATTTTATTTATTAATTAATTGGATCCAATATGTCCATCCAGGGCCTGTATGGCCAGAGGCCGACGAGTTGGGTCCCTGGATGGATCTGGATTCACGACTGCTATATGATGGTCGCAGCAGCCGGGGGGGTAAAGATCTGCTATCACGGATGGTCACCCATCCAGTGACGAGCCGTGCCTGATGTAGCTTAACTTCACAGAAAATTGTTCTATATACTAAAATACACATATACCGAAAATTGTTCTATATAAGCTTGATTGATAATATTTGAATTTGCATTTTAAAAAAAGTAAAGTAGAAAGAAAATTATCGTTACGGAAGTAAATTTGCATCAGTCTGGTCTCAACACCTATCGTCGTTTACGAGATGTTCAATCTCAAAAATTAGCAAAATATTCTTATAGGACATTTAATATATTTTGAAACCATGAATGCAAGTCAGAAATTCTAGTTTGATGGTCTCGTTATGCAGTTTGTTCTGGACGAGCCGTCTTTAAGGAGACTGAATCCTTCTTCGAAAGGAAGGTAAACGATGGATTCCAAAAAAATTTTTAATTTATAAAACAATATATAGATGATGTCAAATGTTTATAGTTTATCGTTGAAATGTTAAGAACTTAACAGTTAATCTATCTAGAAAAGAGGTTAGCATTATTCAGATTTACTTTTTTATCATAAAAAAGGGAAGATAATTTGATCCAATCATAGTTCGATTCAATGTTTTACATTTCATTAATGAAAGCGGCAATCAATTTCTTGATACTGCCTTTGTCTGTCACATTCTGAAGCGCATTAACATTTGAGCAACGATTTGTGGTGACGAAGAATTGGAGGAGATTGGAAAAAATGTGGATATTTCACATAATTGCTATATTCCTTAATCTCTAATTTCTTGAACATTTTAGACTGTTAAAAGTAATAAATTCCAATATTCATTTTTACCATTTTCTACTTTTATTGGGTAAAGAATGCAAACCGTTATTTCCTATAAACTCCGTTCACTTCTGAAATGTGCATTATATATGTCTGTCTGTTACCATATTCCCATTAGTTTTTAGTATGTACGAGGGAGGATCGAAAAGTAACGCACAATAATTTTTCTATGGAATACTATTTTTGCTCGGATTGTTCAAAGTTGGCAAATTGATAGTTTTTATCTCTTGCTACTATTGATCAGGTGTCATCAGATTGTGAAGAGTAGCGAGGTGTAGTTCGTGTTTTGTGGGACAAACGAAAAAATGCGAGTGAAATCCACAGGTGAAATGTTGGACCGGCAATATCTGTAGGTGATGCAGATTCTTCGAAAAGGGCCAGCGAAACACCATTGAGGAATTTGGCTGGAAGATGCTTAAATATCCACTCTACAGTCCAGACCTTGCACCATCTGACTATTACCTCTTCGGACCAATGAAGAAATTCCTGGGAGGCCAACGCTTTGATTCGGATGAAAAGGTTACATCAGCCTGCGCAGGTGGCTATATAACCAGAAAATGAATTTTTATGAACGAGGTGTATTGAATCTAGTGCCACGATGGGAGAAATGTGTCGAGAGACTTGGTGCAGATTTCTTGTGCATTGTTTCATTTTTGTTTATTATTAAAAATGTTGCCACAAAAATTATTGTGCGTTTCTTTTGGATCCTCCCTTGTATTATATGACTTAAAAACATACAGACAGATTTTTAGTATTATAGAAAGTTAATTACGATCTATGGTAACGATTTGCAGGAGATGATTTACGAAGAAATCCCCTTTCTCCACCAACGATTATCCCCCTTTCTCCACCTGGTTGTGGACTATTGCACTGCACCGTATCTTCCACTGTAGAAGAGATGTCTGCAGAACGGCGAGACTGGTGTTGTTTAATTCTTGTTTGCAGGCTTTCCAGAGACCCTCAATGGTTATGGACGGCTTTCAAGAGACCCTCAATAATCCAAATCCACAGAAATTCATCGGGGATGCATTTGGTGGCTTATAGAGATATCATAAAAGGGTATAACGTGAATTCCAATATCATCTTCCAAATCCAACATTAAGTGAACAGTTGATTTAGACGTATGGCTGGAGGCTTTGTTTCGATGCAGCCAAACTTTGCTTTTGTCCTCTTCGTACAAAAAAGGATTTTCTCGTGGAAAATCGGATTGAGAATATGCTGCTTTCGAAGTAAAGGGAATTATTAGCCTTCCTCTCCACTCTTTTGATTGTGAGCTTGCCGTTGGACGAATATACCGCCATCATAAATCCTTTTGAGAAATTTTCCTTACATTCCTTGGACCAATTTTGATATGACTTCGCGGGGTTCTTGCAATCGTAGGTTTCATCCTAAGTGATAGCGTGCTTTCATCGTTCTGCTGCGAGGTAACAATTCTCATAGAGCTTCGGCAGTTCCTTTTCCTTTTTTGCGACGTGTCGGGGCAACAGCCTATGAACACGACTCAGGTGACGCTTTCCAATTGCTAATCTTTGTTTATTATTTCATTTACGGTAGCCTGTGAAATTCCTACAATATTTGAAATCCACGTTTGGGTTACTAGATTTTTACACAAGACAAGGTGCTTGACCTTTCGAATGACCTATGGTGTTCGGCTTGTGGGAACTCGAGGATTTTGCTGTTTGTGGCCAGTTGGAATTAACCCTTCCCGGGATTTTCTCTTTTCATTCAGTACTGCCGATATGCCTTTCTTCGAAACAGAGAAATTTTGTGTTTTGCATGCTCTAATTATAGCAGAATGGCTGTAATTAGCGTCAGAAAGAGCAGTAATTTACCATTCTCAGTAAGGTCCTATTTTCGGAGATCTTTTTTCATGACATTTACTGCTTTCGAATGAAACACAACAATGTGGATGTAATAGCATCATCATTTCACGTGTTTTCTGTCACGTGTACGCGCACATGATCCGCAGCATTTGCGCAATAAATCGTTACCAAAGTATCGTAATCAACCTTCTGTATATAAAAGATCCAGCCAACTGAAAGCACATTCTTAATTACAACATTCTTCTTTGAGAAGCACTTTAATGATTCCGTCACTTTCTTCGACTCTGATTCACTCATAGTTGTCCATGCGAGATAGTTTTTTACATGGTGTATCAGCATATTCTCTGTAGTTTTTCTCATGAGCTCTATGGAACGTTATACTAAAGCATGATTGAATGGGAAGTGATTTTGAATCGTCTTCTGTCAAAACGAAATTTATTTAGCTGTGTTCTATGTCAACCCAATCAAAATAGTCTAGTACGTTCTTGAGTTATGAGATGGCAAATATATAGACAATTTAGATTTTATTATACAGTATAGATGATTATAGACCTCTAACCGCTTTATGCTAGCCTACCAAAAGTTTAACTTCACGTGGCTATTTGCTGTTGTAGTCAGCAATCTTTTCATTTTCTTTAGAATAAAATGTTAGTGTAAGTTAGGTTACTGAGAGGCCTATCATTTGCCTGACGTCTCAAACCGAAACCATACAAGGTCCGCGTTTACGGAATGTAAAATTGGTTCGAAATTGCATAAGTGCATATATAAATAAATAAATGACCTTAAGTAATAAAAATGGTAAGTACAATAAGTCACCTCGTTAAAAGTTGCACGTTTTATTTAACTATATTATCATTGTTTTGTAAAATATCTTGATTGATTTAATGATTGATTTTAGAAAGAGGAGATACAAAGTGATGAAAATATTCAGAATACTTTTAAATTTGACTCCCCCCCCCCCTTTGTCTTGGCTGAAAATTAAACGTGAACAAAAGGGAAACCTTTCAAAATCACCGTAGAGTGAAGTGGAACATTTCCTGGAGCGTAGACGGACGGCGGCGGTCTTAAATCGATTCCGATGATGATGACGATCATTTGTCCAAATGAAGTCGAGTTCGTCCTTGAAGCGACAACCGAGAAAGACAAAAGGGTGACAGTGAACCATCTCAATCAGTCTTCTTTTTTTTTAAGAAATAAGAAAGATCAACGACTGAAATTAAAGGTGATTCAAAAAATAATTAGAATTAGAAATGGGCAAGATAAGATTAGCAGTAATATGATAGTTCTTATTTATTATACTATTTTATTTAAACTCTATATAAATCTACAGAATAACTTTATAAAAATATAATTATCTTTTTGTAAAAGTGTTTGAATCAAACTTCTGAAAGCTATTAGTGACCTTGATTGAGTAACTATAATGGAAATCCAAGGAATAATTTTTTGGAATTAATAATTTATTTTTTTCCTATAAAGTAGTTTTTAATATGTTCTTTAATTTCAAGTTCCTGTTAATATTTCTTATTGTAAAATTTATCGTTAGCTTGTGCTCAAGTCAGATTTTGTTATTTACAAATAGTAAGAAAAATACAATAATTATTAAATGTGGCTACAGGGCATTCACTTGGATAAACCAGTTTCTGATCAGATTTTAACAGTCAGGTCATATTAATCTGACCACCTCACTTACTTGTGACGTCAGCGGAAGGCACTAAATAAATGAGGGCAATAAATGACGTGTCATCAACAGATTGGATGAGTATATACAGAGTGTTGTAGGATTTGAAAAACATTTCAATTGCTGCAATACAGAAACGGAGCAATTTATCAAACGTACAAAAAAAAAAAAAGAATCATTATTGGTTTTCGGGCTAAGGGTGGCAGCATTTTAGAAACAGCGGAGTTTGTGAACTGTTCGCATACTGCTGTGATAAAAGTGAACCGCGCATGACAAAATGACTTATAGAAAATAAGAGAGGTGGAAATTATAGCACTCCACGAGCCATACATGAAAGGGGGAAACGGGGACTGCAGAGATGCGATAGGATGAATAAACGTGCTATAGTGGAGGAACTTACTGCCCAAATGAATCAGGGGTCTACGTATGTGTGCTTAGAACGACAGTTCAGCGTACGTTGCTGCCTATGGGGCTCCGCAGTAGACTGATGATGACAGCACCTAAGATAACGACTGTGCATCGGCGGAAGAGGCTAGAATTTGCACGGCAGTACCGAACATCTAATGACTGGCAAGAAGGTTGTCTTCTCAGATGAATCACGGATGTCTGCTCCTTCGGATGGATGGTCGTTGGCGCATATGGCGAGAAGCGTCAGAAAACAAACGTCCTTCAGTCATTGGCAACAAGCTGGCGGAAGCAGCGTTATTTTCTGGGGAATGTTTTCTTGGCATTCTCTGGGTGTACTCATCATTGTGGATGGCAATATGAATCGATTTAAGTACGTATCGATCCTTGCTGACCATTTATATCCTTACGTGGACATTGCTTTTTTGGGCATGATGGCACGACAATGCGACATCTCGTACAGCTGGAATTGTACGTGAGTGTAAGAGTACGAGTCCCCCAAATTGTACTTCCCAGGACCCCAAATTCCCCGGACTTAATATCCCACCTGGATCGGGTTATTCGCTTTATGGATACTCCATCTCGCACCCTCCAACAGCTGTCAACTGAACTGCAGTCAGCATGGCTCAATATCCCTGTGAACATTTCCAGCACCTCATTGAGTCTCTCCCAGCCCGTCTAGCCGCTGTCGGAACTGCACATGGTAGTTATTCCGGATATTAACAGTTGGTCACCTTAATATGACTCGACTGTTTAAATGAATTTTTTATTCTGCTTACTGTGATTTTCTTGAGGACATTCACCAAGATCCTGTGGGCAGTCTGATTCGTTTTCTTAGCGAGTCCGGCTTCCTATAGGTTTTCTGGGTTCACTAGGTTTTAGCGCAACATTCCCTTGTAGGAATAAGTGCCTAGGTAGTCTCTGGTTCTTTTACCATTGATTAACTACCCGTTCTTATAAGATAAGATACTGTACGCTTACTATGGTGCTTTATATTTCGTGATACTTTCAAAGTAGAGCAGTAACATTGCTGTTAATTTGTTCTATTAAGGTTTTGGCGATCCCCTATCTTAATTTTACTGAAATCGATTTTCGACCTGAGCGAACGACTGGCTTTTGTTTTTATATTAATAAAGAGAAGAAATGATGGCTATCTTTGGATGGAAATGGAAAAAAGTTGTTGAAATATCTATTTCCAAGTGTAGTTTTAATTGCTTTCCTCATTTCCTGAGAAACTAATGCATTCTCGTATGTCTAGTTTGACCAGTAATGGGGAAATTTCAATGCCTAACGGAATAAATCCTGAATGTTTGAATCACCGGAAATTACATAGAAAATGGGAATATCATCTCTTGAATGGGTAAATAGAAACTAATTAAAGGTAAAGTCTATAGAATCAACAGTGATTGAAATGTTTTCCGATAATGCTTCCAGTAAGGCTGACAAAGAGGAAATGAGAACTCAACTTGAAATTATTTTTATGTAGAGAGAGAAAACTTTGCTTTTCAATGTACAAGACGAACCGGATCTTGTAGACAGAAAAATGATCGTTGATGAAAAGTGCATGTCAGAAACTGGCGCATCCCTTTTTCTCGCGAGATTTCTGTAAATGCATTGTTATAGTGGTTTCGACTCAATTAGAAAAGGGGTTCTCTTCAAGATTAAATAAAGTTTGCCTATTGGCCTGAGAGCGTATATTCGAAACGCACGAGGTGCAGACCATCATTCGCTCTCTAGTGGCAATAAACATAACCTTACGCCCTCCAGGAGTCCAACTTGTTTACTAGTCCAACTAGATTACACTGGCACTGTTGTATTTTTTATTATTATTATTTTTTTTTTTTGCTCGGAGTGAATTTTTTTTTAAAGACTGGGGGG
>JAHWFO010093131.1:3025663-3162331 GCA_023313115.1 Rhysida immarginata
CCCCAGACCCCCCCCTCTAACGAACTGATATATACCCCAACCTATTTGGTTACAGGGGGCAGTTGGTTTTCCCCCGGCCGGTTACAGGTTTCGCTACAATTCAATTGGCACTGGACATTCAATTCTACATCGTTTATCGTCACTAGAGGGCGAATGATGGTCTGCACCTCGTGCGTTTCGAATATACGCGGCCTGAGATAGTTTTCAAAAGAGAAAGTTCTTCTATGGATGCAGAAAAGTTTTGAAGTTCTTTTGAGTTTGAATTTTGTATAGATTGCTAAAGTGCATGATAACAAAATATAGAAAAAAAAAATTCCATTGAAATTGTGATTATTTGAAATATATAATTTTCGAAAATAATTTTAGATGAAATTGACAGAAAAATGTGCTTAAATATTTTCAATTTCCACAGAAATCAAGCATTGAATGAATTTGCAAGGACAATCTGCTTGGTTTTTGAAATTCATTTGAACAGTTTCCCCTCGACAATTTTCGCGTTAACAAGCCAACGACAGAGTGAATTGACATTTCGGGCAACATTCCCTTAATGGAAGGTGCTTACATTTAGAATATGATTGCAGTTGCCTTGAATTTATTAGTTCATTAGAAGGCCACGGGAGAACGTTCCATTACGTTAACGACGTTACGGAAGTTCGATTTTCATTGACTGTTCAATGCGGCAAACAGAAACCAAAAATCATTTAATCCGTGTTTTTGGATACGCACACATTCGAATGGGAACCATTCTTATGAATCAATATAATCTATTTAGGCTATCGATTTTGGCGCATCTATTAAAGCGCATTCGTAAATGCTAATAATAGCCGGCGTCGGAATGAGAAGGGCGGCTGGTTGCCTCGTAAAAGCTTAAATGCTGAAATTGAGTTTATAACCTTATAAAGCGGTGTAATTTATATGCTCAATAAATACGTCTTATATATGTTTAGTGGACGTTATTAAGCACTAAATAATTGCCTTTAATGCTTATTCGAATTTTGCTACTGTAGCGATTAATTTTGTAATTTATTAAAATGTTCAATATACACCGTTTATAATCATCTGGAATTCAATAGGATTTGTATTTCATATGTTTTATTTATTATTTCACGTTTAATCTCATTAACAATATGTACTTCATATGAGGCTACAGAGGATTATAAGAACTTTTTGGATCTGTTTTCACTTATCGAAGTATCGGTCGAGTTCGAAAATCAGCCAGATCCAGCTGCTAAAACTGTATGGGAATACGGCGCGCATAGTAAAAGTAGGCTAGATTTTGATTCTAGAGGGACAAAAATCAAAAAACTTTCAAAATTTGAGGTTTACAAGTACAAATATGGTTTTTTGAAAGCTTGACAATCGCAAGTTCGTCCTTAATAGAAGCCATTAATTACGTATAGATACTTTATTATTTATTAGTTACGTATATTTATTTTTATCATTAAGTGCGTACGAAAAAACGTGCACATATTCTGCTTGATTAATAGTGTATTAAGATGTATCGTTTCATTTGGACTTTTTGTTTCATTTTAAGTGCAAAATTGGATTCTAATTTTAAAAAAAAAGTTCATATTATTGTATTACCAGTCAGATTTATCGGTTCCTCAGAAATCTAAAAAGTGCTTCATTCCACAAACTTCAAAATTTCAGGATTAATTGCCCAAAATGTGTTTGTGGGGGGGGGGGGACAATAAATTTTCAAGGCGCATAAACCTGCATTCTCTGAGATATTACAATTAAAGTTCGTTCACTACACTAGCATGCTTTCCTAACTTTGGCATAGGCTTCTGAAACACACGAAGAAATAGTAGACGAGGATGATGTGAATGAAAACGTTGATGCTGATTTTGATATTTGGTTATTACGAAATTCATAAAATATTTTCATTTCTTGCATTAAAAGAGTATATATTTCAAATAAAGTTATATATCAATATTTATATCGATAAACCAGTTGAAAACCAATTAAGGGATATGCTCTTAATCTGAAAAGCATTAAGAAAGGGTTCCTATAACATTAGCTTTATACCGAATTAAAATTCCTGTTATTAAATAAATTTACAAATATTAATATTTAGCAGATAATATTTAATAAATATACAGGGTGTCTCAGAATTCATTGTACAAATTTCTAGGGGAGTTAGTATAGGTGATTCTAAGCAAAAAAGTTCATATGAACATGGGTCCGAATTTGAACGATAACAGATATGAACAGAAATAAAAATCCCGCCACCAAGATCAACAAGTTAATAAGTCAGGTTCTGTAAAGCCTTGATTAATGAAATTTGGGGGAATAACAGGGTACATAAGAATGTGTATACTGTTAAAATTTGATTGAATTCCGACGGGAAGTTTCTGAGTTACGCAGTCAAAATTGTAACAAGTGCTAGTTAGTAATCACAAGTGAGCACGTGTTATGATGTTGAATGAGTAACTCAAAAACTTCTTGTTGAAATTCGATCAAATTTTAACGGTATACAAAGTCTTATGTACCCTGTTATTCCACCAAATTTCATTAATCAAGGCTTTACAGAATCTGAGTTATTAACTTGTTGATCTTGGTGGCGGCATTTTTATTTCTGTTCATATCTCAGTTATCGTTCAAATTCGGACCCATGTTCATATGAACTTTTTTGCTTAGAATCACCCATACTAACTCCCCTAGAAGTTTGTCCAATGAATTCTGAGACACCCTGTATATTACAAATTAAATATTATATATATTTTGTAGTTTCTTGCAAGTGATTTAAAGAAAACTAGAATTTTAATAGTTTCACACTTTTTCATTTTTGTAGATACATTTGCACACCTAATATAATTTTGTTCCTCTATAATAGCGACTCAGCCCATTGTGCGGCGGTTCAAAAACTTTCCAGGACGGAAAACGGTTAAAAAATAATTTCTTGTATAATTTATTTATTAATAAAGAGCATTCCAAGGAGTATAAAGTTAAAAGTAATTAATATACAGGAAATAAATAAGACGAGGAAACGCCATCTTGTCATTTAAATGTATGCGGTAAAAGTCTTTGATTAATCTTTTAAAATGAGCACAGTTAGCGGGACAGCCTGGAGAAGTACAGCCTTTGTACGCATGCTCAGGGGAATAATATTCCAGCTTTCAGTTGCATTGTAAGGAAAGTATTTGCATCCAAAAGGTGACACTTTATGAGGCACGTCAATTTTGTATTTCCTGGTGGACCTATATATCGTTGATTTTAATAGCCGAGTCTGGACAAAGGACGCTGTGGTGAGTACTATAGATGGATAGATCTAAAAACCTCCAAAGTTGGAAGATTATGCGTATAACATAGTCCAGTAATTGAGGCAAATCTTGAGGCGTTAAAGGCAATTCTAAGGATATCATTATAAGCTACCTTTAAGCGTTGGAAACACTGATTGGACACACTAGCCCACGCTGTAACAGTATACCCTAGGTATGAGAGAACCTTGGCTTGGATGACAATGACCATTTCCGCATTGGATAAAAAGGATCATTTAAGAGAGACTATGATGGACTCACAAAGAGTCTGGAAAGAAAGGGTATTGTCGAAGACAAACCCTAAAAAGGTAAATGTGTCCTTAATGGAGGATTTCCGGTCAATAATTAAAGTCCTGGTTTTTTGAGTATTTAACTTCAGGCCGCGCTGATGATACCAAGTCTCCGTAAGTTGTATACCATTCAGATACGTCCTATATAGCTGGTTATCGTCGACATAGCTTAAAATATGCAATTTAAACAGGTTGGTGTATAAAGAGGCGGTTGCGACGGCAAATAACATAGGACCAATACTAGAGCCCTGGAGCACACCTCAGCTTGATGGATAAGTAATCGGACTTTCAGAGCATACGCCTCATGTCTTCAGGAAAAAAAACCCCAAAAATATCAACGGGTTAATATCACTGATCCTCTATCCCAATCCTTGGGATAGAAATATTTTAAAATGTCTCCCAGACCTTTTACACCTTGTACTTGTGCAATTTCGTTGATTATTGTAAAAGTTCGATTTGAGGCCGGGCGTAAATTAAAGCCTGCCTAGATTTAAAGCCGGATATTTTATCTAAAAATTTCAGTTAAAAGCCGATCTCTAATAAAGGCCCGATCTATTGGCAAAATTGTTCCCGGTCTCCCATTAGCAGCTGATTTTATATAAACACTTCCCTATTGAATTCTTGTAGTCTTTTGTTTCATTTAATTTACTACAAGTACGTTGTAAATATTTTCTACTAGCAATTTTCTGTCGTTTATGATGTAAAACTTTAAATTTTCGTTTTTAATAAATTTTGTTTTCACTAAAATGCATGTCAAAATTTAGTGGCATTTTTTGGGAATTGCTCTTAACGCCGGGTCTTGAATAGACGTCTGTCTGGATAAATTGGCGGGAGGTCAAGACCGTTGTTACAAATAGAAGCCCGGGTCTCAAATCGAACTTTTATGGTATAGACTGTAGCCTAAGATATAGAAGCTTGCTGTTATTTCTTACGGGTGCACGAGCATGGCACATTGCAAGACAGGATGATAATTTGCCTACCGAGCTGTTTGACATCATTAAGTGACGAGAAATAAATTATGAGAAATAAACTTTGGCTTTATTGGTCGTCGTTTAGAAAAAATTGCTTATAGAAGAACACATTTTACAGTCTTTGTAAATATTCTAGATTTACGCCATAATAATATATAGAAAAAATCTTGTTGAAGTTTAATATCGTAGAATTCCATACTTTTTCCGACTGGACGGGCGAATTTTTATACCGTGTGCTATCTAAAATTTCCTAGAATTTGAATGTACCGCGCAAGCCTTTAGGTACTTCCGCTAGATACTGCTTGCAGTACAGAGTGTATACAAAAGAATTACACGCAATCTGAGCATTTTTTTATTTCTCTCAGCGAAGGGCAAGAGGTCGAATTATTACATTTGATGAAAGAAAAACTGTTCAGGCTTCTGCAACTTAGATTACAAATGCTCAATGTACAATCCCTTGGTGACAGGCATACTTCCCCAATATTTTCTTTTAACACTCGTCTCAGCATGTCTACTGTGAATGACTGAATAGCTTCAACAATCTGATATCCCAACTCAGCCAGATTGGTCGGTAGTGGTGGCACGTAAATTTCGCATGTGGTGAGGTAGGGAAACTTCGCATGAGGCTGCCACGACAGGAAAGGTTAGTCCCGAGAACTATCAAATGGATGTGTGGCTAGTCACTAGGGAATCGCACATTGTGCATTTGTGATAAATTTAAAGTATACTAGAATAGTTCTTCGCTGCGAGAAATAAAAAATTAACCAAACTCTGATAATTCTTTTGAATACACCTGGTATTTTTAACCGTGTATCTGTGAAATGGCGTTTTTATACCTAAATGAACTTATTTCCTAGTTTCGGTCTGTTTGGGTTTTTTTTTCACACAGTATTCATCGAAATGAAGAATGTAAAGGGAGCAAAGAATCTGCATTAACTTTTGCTTCAATCTGAAAGCTCCTGCTGAAACAGGAAAAAGTTTACCAGTTTTTGTAATGAAAGACCCTATCCTTTTCGCAGTCGAAAAGACAGCGCGCCAAGTTTGCCTGAACTTCAAGTTAATGCTGATTATTTTTAACGTTTGAGGAATTTTGCATAAAGCATTTGTTCCACTTGGTCAAACTGTCAACAGAACGTTTTATTGCTATACTTCGAGACTACTGAAGAAAAAAGGTAAGCATCAAATGGTCCGAGATGTGGAAGAAAGGAGACAGTGCGCCCGCACACAAAGCTCGAGTGTGGGATTTTCGGACAAGAAAATTACATGATCATGTTGTCCATTCCAACTATTCTTTAAAATGAAACTGCGGTTGAAAGGGGGCGTTTGGACTTTATCTACACCGCCCTACAATAATGGAACGGAGTACAGAGGTATGGGAAAAGTGATATTTTATTTTATTGGACTTCTTGTTAGACCTCCGCCTACTGAAATTATGTCGGCCACCCTTCTGAGCATACTTTCTACAAGATTCCGATAAACAGCTTCCAGTATTTGAAACCTTGCCATGTCAGCAATGGATTTCGGATCTGGATCTCTGGCTCTCACTGGACATTCCAACTCGTCTCATAAATGTTCCATTGGATTAAGGTCAGGGCTCGATTGCCTGACGGAAGCCGAAACATGACACGGTGCATTATCGTCCTGAAAGTAAAAATCCTCGTACTAAAAATTTACACAGCGTAGGAAGCATCCGATTGTCCGAAATGTTCTTATAGGCTTCATAATTCAAATTGCCTTCAACCACACAATGATTTATGAATCCACTACCACCGAGCCACATGGTTGAAACGATGCACTCCCCTGGCATTCACCATATACAAACGCGCTCATCCGAATGAAACAGTGTGTAGCGTGATTCATCACTCCACAAAATAATGACCAGGGAGAACACCTCTTGTCCACAATTAGAATTTATTTCGCATATACGTATTCCTCATTATTCAATGCCAAGTGAACTCAAAGAGTTCGAAATACGTATATGCCAAATAAATTCTAATTGTGGACAAAAGGTATTCTCCCTGGTCATTATGTCGTTATCCACCGTCATTTCTGAATTCTCTATACTCTACAAAATGTCAGCGTTTTAGACATTACAGGAGTCTGACAGTCTTATTATTTAACTTCTCTATGACTACACGTGAATGCCGAGTGCGTGTTGTAATGCACACTGATTCCTGTTGCCTACTGTACTGTAACTCCTTGTTGATGACATGGAATGGTTTCTTACGGTTTTTATGAACCTCGTGCTTCGGTCTGTCGCGTTCAGTGAGGTTCGGGGATCTTCCGACATGGGACATCTCAAATACCTGTAGTGTTTCGTTTCTTTGCGATATAATAATAGTTGAACTTAACTGTGATAATCTTTTCCGAAATTTTACGAATAGATGTCCCCAGTGTGGCTTCAGATTACTACTCCTCTCTCAAAATTACCAAGTTTCCTTCGTTTAGTCATTCTCAACTTATGACAACGTTACACGAGCCAAGTTGCGACACCAATACTATCAAATCAGATTAGCTGATGATATGCAAGCATGAGTTCCAACGCCTCAGTCATATTTTATGTAAATTAGGCGGTATCCGTTCCATTATTGTAGAGTAGTATGTATCGTCTAGGGAAAGTTAGAAAATCATGAAGTTTTCTAAGTAGCAACGGTACTTAATCATAATTTTTTCGAGGTCATGTTTGTAAAAATTTTACTGGTTTTATTTTTTTTTTTTTTTTTACTTTTTTTACTTAAATTTTTTTTATCTATGCAATTTTTTAATAGACAAAAATGATTTTTGTTCCCTCTTAAGTTCTTTTAAATTTTAAAACAATCCCCATTTTCAAAATTTGAATTATAACTTCATTATTTTTATTTGAGACGCTGTGCCCCATCTGCGTCTATTTTTTCTTCAAACAATAGAGGCAGATTTAGCCAATATCTTGAAGCAGCTTTAGGGAATGAGCCTCCCAACTTTATCAAAAGTAGGAAGGCTTATATTCACACACACACACTATAATGCCAAGTAATGATGGGTCCATTTTATAACTTTTTGCGCCTGAAGCATCCTCAGGAACCGTCGCCTACATTACAAGTAATGAAGGTGTATTGAACGTCTTGGCTGGCAATTTCAAGTTTTCTTGTTACGGTAACTTAGTTGAGCATCCTAATACTATTGACTAGAGGGGGATAAAAAGGAGGGAGGTTCAGGTGGAATGTCCAACAACCAGAGGCTCCAACAGAGAGGAGAATGGAGGGGTCGAGGAAGGTGTTGCGAGACGCGAGGCGCTATTCATGGGAAGATGAACACGAGACAGGAGCGTGAAATGCCGGGACGTCACTCGCCTGAACAAGGTTAAGAACTGCAGACCGTAAACATCTTCTTGATTGGTTTGGTCAGTCGTAGCCTTAGAAGAGAAAAGAGACTGAATAAATCCCTCTGCACCGGTATTTATTGTATTACGGACGAAGGCATTCACAGTGAAATGGTAGCGAACATTGCCCAGAGGAGAGAATAGAGAGAAAGAGACGCCGGGAAAAGTGTAGTCCCCTTCAACAATCGATTTAACATAGACTTCTGTTGGGCATCAAAAAGGGAAAGTTTGGAAAAAGAAGCTCTCAAAAACATTATCGATCGTCATTCAGATGTAAACACGGACAGTAACTCTCCTCAGAAAAGCCACATCTCTGCTAGAACAATTATAAATTGAATTTCCAAACTAAATATTGAAATTAAGTTTGTCAAAATTTCATTAGCATTTCAGGCTTTACAAATATGCCAGTGTAAATAGGAGAAATGAACATTAATATGCTTTTATGAAAAGCATTTTTTTTATTATTGAAGTCTCTTTGAGTACTTCCTCTTGATAGAAAACCCCGTCCAGTAATGTCAACAAAATTTTGAAAATATTCTTCAATTTGCATTATTATAAGTAAATAAAATTCTAGATATTACATTGTTCGTGATATGATCATGGTCTAACCGTAAAGTTCAATATTTATTTATTTAGGCCCACTGCATTTATTTGAAAATCAGTTTTCTAGAAAACGCATTTTAGAGATGCTCACTAATAACAAATATAGGTTAAAGTGTATACAGATCTCTAATATTCTCCCGGTCACATTATTTTGACCACCAACCTATGTTCCTTTGATAGCATGCACTGCAGCCAGCTGCCATGAGAGCGACTCGATAAGGTGTTGAAAGGCTTCTCCAGGCCCTGTGGCCGTGCTTCCCGGAGTTTAGGTTCTTTGGCGGAGGATCATTCAGATTTTTGATTGGATTCAAATAAGGAGAGCTTCATGACCACGGTGGCATCTTGAAGTCTTTATCGTTTTCATCCAATACCCTGGAACAATTATAACTATGTCATGTCGCATTGTCTTGCTGATAAGTACCACCCCTCCCAGGAAACACAATCGACATGTAAGGTGACCTGATCGGCACCAATCAAGATGAACCAGCGAAACCAACATGGAAACGTTAAAATTTCCCAGACTTTTTTCGAGTCTTTGTTCTTTGAAGTTTGACATCAAATACCTCGTCGTTTTAAGTGCACTTGTGAAACAAAAAGTCGTGACTCATCGGGGAAATACTTAATCTTTGAGAGCAACTGAAATTCAACTCATTCTATCGACGATATCTTTCTAAATTTCCACGATATTTGCTTGGGCTTTTTATAAGAGTAGCTCTATTCATTTGCCTAATAAATTATGTAAAAGACATTTTGGTAACGCTTGCGCATGCGCAGTTAAACATTATTTAGTAAAAATGCTCATATTTCATCAAATGTTTAATATTTTTCTATTCTGGCTGCAGGGTGTTGTCTCTACTGTAATTTGTAAATTTTCCTGAAAATAATATTGCATTGAGTTGAACACCCTGCATATTATAAACAAAAAATTTACGAAAACATTTCGATTTTTTTAAAATAAAACCTTTATATCTCCATGAATATACTTGAAAATATTCTCATCAAATGAACATAGATAAGTAAAAGAAGCCTCATAATCATATGCTACAGGTACAACAAATTTCAAACATTATTTTTGGTTCACTTTGTTTCTGGTCCCCTATTTGCCTTCGGGACAAAACCCTCGCTGAAATAGGAGGTGTAACATGCTCTTTAAACCCTGAAGTTTCAGGATAATTCGACAAGTATTTTTCTAGACATTCGACAAAACGTCTAAAATCGAAAATGTTCAATTACTTTTGGGCAGATTGTGTATATTTGGGTTTCTTTAGTGGTACTCTAACTGTTAGCTTTACTACTGTACGCGCACGCTAAATCATACAAATGAATATTGAATTGTTGATATAAATATGTGTGATATTGAATATCAAACATACGCTCAAAATCACGCTTTTCCGATGTGTTAAATTCTAATAATGCTAAAACGCCGATATCGAATGCAGACAAATTTTAAATGGTAAATTCACAATGCAAATGGGCATAAGATCATAATGTGCATTAAAATAATTACATAAGTCCATAACAATTTTCCAAAGCAAAAGTTCATAACAATTTTCACTGCATTCCTGATTTAAACAAAAATTATAAACAAAGAACATGCGTGGAAATAATTTTGTGATCACTGCAGCTTGCTGAACGATGGGGAAAATAAATGCAGAGAAATGGAGATTATGTTGAAAAGTGAAGAAATGTTTATAGAATAAATTGATATACTTTTTTTTTTAAAAGCTGTAACTCACGACTTTCAGTATGACCCTCGTATGTTCTTAAATGATATGTAAACATGAATATTTATTATGTTTTCTATCTATATAAATGTTCACGTAGGCAACTTAAGATAACATAAAAATAAAGCTCTCTTATTTATGTTTAAATGCAGCAGTAACTTTTCTCCTCCCCTATCCTGTTTCTGTAGAATTTTGAACAAAGCAGAAAAAGCTGCTAGACAGTCAGTTGTTATGGATTGCCCGTGTATGAAATTTGACAGCTACAACAAACTGTCAGTAAACAGACGTCAGTTGAAAAACAAAAGTGAGTTTTTCGGAACTATCAATCTCGGTGCATTTGTGTCGAGTTATCTTCGTCCTTTCGGCTTCGCAGTTGTTCTCTATTGTGAACAATTTGCTAATGAAATTAAACAAATCTAATTTATGTCATAATCTTCCAATTTGAAACATTCCAAATAGACAACCTAAATGAGAATAAATGGACTTTGTTTTTCATAATAATTTAATAGCTAGATGAAAACAGAAAAATGAGTTTAAATAAAACATTTACATCGCAGGTTTCTAAATATTGAATGTGATGTCTATAAAAGCTATCTGAATTGTGTGATTTCAGTATTTACATTTTAATGCATCTATTGGATTATAATAGATGTAAATCTGTTGTGTACATACGAAACCCAAGTTCATTTCTTTAATCAGCTTTTTGTTATTAATAATAAATGCGACATCTAATATGAAATTCAATTTTGCACAGACAGAATGCGAGGCATGAAAACAAAGCATACTTTATAGGAAGAAAGATGGCCAGTTGCTGTCTTTAATAATTTCTATAAGCATTAGCTTTTGGCTTTTTATAAAGTCTTTGAAATCATTTTATTGTTTACCATAGTGTTTTCCGTTTATATTTTTTAATTTTTATTTGTATTGAAACAGCAGATAAAAATTGAATATTTCATTATTAGTATATTTGTAAATCTAGCTATTTCTAATGCACATTCATTCTTGAATTCTCTATTATTTTGACCATAAAAGTGTAATTTTTCTATAGGAAAACTGCTCAAATTAATCTTTTTAAGCTGTGCACAGTAATATACAATCATGTTATAAGAGTATCGTTATAGGAAGACTGTCGCAGTTTATATGGAAACCGCGTTGTCAGAATACGGTAAGTATGCGGGTTGGCATAGAGTTAATAAGGTGTTGAATCATTTGTAGTTCACCAGGCTTCACCAGACCTTCCGTTAGTTCTCGCAAAATTTATGGAAGAGGATTTGCTGTCGGATATATCGCTCCAATAAACATTCTTTATGGAGCGGCCAGTTAAATAGCGGAAGTCATGTTCGTGCTCGTTGAACAGTTTAGTGTGTCTATGAAGAAGCCGTCACATGAAGGATAAGAATAGACTTGGTCGGCAACAATGTTCAGATAATCCGTGGAACGCACCCGACCTTAAATGAATATCAGGGTATCAGCTCCATACCATGACATCATCACTAGAGTTGTCTTGATGGATCCATTGTTTTATGGGATGCGCTCATGACTGATTACCTTTGAGCCACAGTTACTCCCTTTTAGACAAAGACTGCGTATCATTTTCCCAGCACTTGGATAACTCTGGATATCGCACCTTTCTCTTTCAATCGTGGCTCCAGGTGAGCAACAAAAAAGGGTTCCTTTTCAAAGTCCGTTAGGCCCTTCTTTTGTTCCATGCTGATGAAGTTCTATAATTATCCTCATCCAGTATCTTTTTAGATGATAAGTATACGCTTGCATCACATGATCTCAAACTATTAAAGGATTAAGAAAAATTTACACAAGTCTCACAGATATTTCTAATTTGTTCAGGGCATGTACAGTATATTGCTAAATTAACATTCTTAATAAATAAAGTGAATCAAAATTTGTTCATATCAACCATAATGAAATGTTATAGACGTCATGAGAGGTTATTTTCAATTTAAACGGCATATTAAATATGTTTACTAATCATGAACTATACTATAATAAATCTTTTATTACACTAAACTGTTAAATGACTTTACAAACTGTTTTAGAATATGGAGTTTGCTTTAAAGCTTGTTTGGAACACTTCCAAATTAGTGATAGGGAATTTGAAGAGGCTGGTGAGGAAAAGGGGGAGTGGGGTTTGAGTTAAGGAGGTTGTTATTCTCTGTCAGTCTTAGTGGATCCAGTCGAGGAGCGGAAGTTCAACATGTAAATCCCTCCTTAAGTGCGAAAGCGTTTTCCGTGTTCCTTGCCGCCAGCGAAGCGACCCGAGCGCTGAGCAACACTTGGATAGACCGAAGGATTACCGGGAAAGCGAGGCGACGGTCTAGACAGGCTTGTTGGCCAATGAGTGAGTGCTAAAAGGAAGCTCACTCACTCTCTCTGCGGAGACTGGTCAATGAAGAGAAATGAATACTGGTTGAAAGGGATCAGGGGCAATTAGGGTATAAAGTGTTTTCTCCATCTTGTCGTATAAATCCTTATGGAGCTATATTGGTTTTATGCACTTGGCTGTATGAATTTATGGATGCACGTTAAAAAATACGTAATCTATAGTGGGACTGAAATATTAGTTTCCTTATAGAAAAAAAAATTAAATTTCCGTATTTTTACTAATACATGTATTTCTACAAGTCTAAATTGTTATTCGTACAGTAAATTCTTGGTTCTCAAATACAATTTTAGGATTGTTTACGGTTAATATATTCCCACAGTGTTTATTTCTATTTAAAATAAGAAGACGATAAGTTAAAGTGATGCTTTACTGTATAAATGTTAGGCGTTTCGAATTACAGGATTATCACCCATGATAATGAAGGAAATTGAATAATTAAAAGATGGAATTTTTGTGACAGGCTGAGAGCAATTTAAAATTTAAATGAATAATGGATGGAATAATAATAGGTGTCACGAAAGAAACAAGATATTTTGTACGTGAGCTACATATTTCTAATAAAATTTAGAGGCTATTAAGGAATTAAAAAGAAAAGCAATTAATAAATGATAATCAAAATATATAGATAGAGGCAAGTATAGCAATCTAAATACTATTTAAATTATAAAAATTTAAAACAAAATTTTAATATATAAGAGTAGGAGTTGTGATAAAATATATTAATTAAAAAATAAATATAACTCCATTTAATTAAAAGAAAAAAAATAAAATAAATAATAGAAACAATGAAAAAAAGTCACCCAATTGATAAATGTAAATGTTGAAGGACGAAACACAATTGAAACAAAGGTCTTGTGGAGCTTATGTAGATGAAATACAGATGACACACAGAAGAAACGAAGATCTAGTGGAGAAATGTTACACGAACACAGGGAGGCATACATTACAGGTGAAGAAGGTCTATGATGAAAGTTCGATGATTCGTAAACGTAGATGACAAACTTGAAATGTATTAAAACGTTTTCGGGATTTTTTTTCATTGGGTGACTTTTTTTCATTGTTTCTATTATTTATTTTATTTGTTTTCTTTTAATTAAATGGAATTTCATTTATTTTTTAATTAACAAAATTTTAAGCCAATTTTTTAAAATAAATTTTTTAAGATGTACACAAGGGATCTTTTTCAAAGGAGGTTTGGGTATTTATGATTTCTTGACTTGGAAATTTCAATATTTTCTGAGGGCAATTCTACGAGAGTCTTTTTCAATTTTTCGGATCTGCAGTGTGTATTCTATTGGTAATAATCTATGTTTAAAGTTTTTGGGAAAAAGTTTGGTTTATTATCTTTAAATTTGCAATGAAAAAAATCTTGCAAACACTTCAAGAAGGAACTTTAGCTGTGAAGTAGAAGTAATTTTAAATTAGAGAATTTAAAGTCTAGCTAAACTTCTTAATAAACAACAGAAACTCATTTAATTTCTTTCAAATTTACGTCTATTTTATTGCTTAAAGCAGTACAATTACTAGTGTAGCATCAGTAATTAAGTAATCATGTCTCGACTAAACGATCGCCACGTGCGCGTACCCATGTCAATAATACTTAAAAGATACATATATAATATATAGAAAGTAACATTATATTCATTCTTGATTCGTCTTTACGAATCGATTGTTATATGACATGCCTTTATCTTGATACAGTATTATTAACAGTCACTGTTAGAGCGTGTGTCATCAACTTGAAACGGTCCACGAAAAACCCTGAAAAGTAGATACAGTCGAGCAGCCGAAAAAACATCTTGATGATCATATTGCTGAAAACAGAATTTGAATAATTTAATCTGTTTTCAAGTTGTCGTGCAAAACGGCGGATGGCCGGATAAACGTACAGACCAAGCGTGCATTCTTGTAAGTAGCTTTTAGCTAAACTTCCTAATAAGTGGTGTCGAATTGCTTTCATAAAAAAACATCCGAGTACGAAACTCCGGATACGTATTACGAAGGCTATACAGCAAAATTGGGACTAACGATAAATTTTACCTAACAATATACGGGTGTTTCTGAATGGTTTGTAAAAACTTTCAGGATATGTTCCAGGGACCAAAACAAGCAGAAAATATCATATGAACATGGGGTCGAAAACGCTTCTTTCTGGACTTTAACGGTATGAAGGTGTCTAGTAGAAATAGGACCAATATCGTAGCTAGCTCGCTCACCTGATATGAATTCACTGGACTTCTTTTTCTGGGGGTATTTGAAAAACTCTTCTTTATTCTACCCCAGTGTCAGATGGATCTTGAGTGGATACGACATCATCGGTCATACACCTGATATTTTCCAACTGGTTCGATCGGCCTCGGTGGCTCAGCAGGTTGCGTGATCGCCTGTGATGCCCGAGTACGCGGGTTCGATCCCGGCCGAGGACGACGAGGATTTTTTCAGGGGGAAAATCCTGAGATCACGCACTTCCTTCGGAAGGGAAGTAAAGCCGTTGGTCCCGTGTAGTCGTTTGCCGGCTGCACGTTAAAGAACCCTTGCGAGGCAAAATTTGCGGCCCCTATAACGCCGTCCTGAAATGGCCATAGCAGTTGAAAAGGACGTTAATACCAAACAAACCAAACCAAACCAACTGGTTCGCCATCCATACAGCGACTTGCACAGGCTACCTTGGAATCTAATGGAGGCAATTTTGAGCATTTGCTATAGTAAGTGCATTGTCTTATTATACAGTAGAAATAAATCACACCGTTTGCAAATCCTATATGCTTTAACCTTAATTTCGTCTACTGTAGGCAGTGACGGCCATATGGTTGCTGGCACCCTGGAACAAGCTGAATTTCTGGTGCTCTTTTCACCCTACTAACAAGGGAATCCGTCATAGCCTATCCGTTTTAACAATGGAGTCCTTGTATGGTTATGTATGCTCAAATTTTTTCGTTTTCGCGGTTTATTTTGAAAGAAACAGAATTTCGCACTCTCTTATTTTGCAAGCATCTATTGTAGCTTCAATTGAGTAACGTATTTCAATTTGGTGGAAATCTGTGACATACATGGTAGAGGGATTCCCTTGTAAGTATATGGCGCGCTCCGGGCAACTACCCGAAACGCCGATATCTTGAGCCGTACAACTACCCTGACACATTCAAACCGTTCTAACTCTAGAAAGAAGCGTTTTCGACCTCATGTTTAAATGACTTTCAGTCCCAGAATATCTTCTGAAAGTTTATACAGACCATTCAGAAACATCCTGTATTTGGGTACTAAAAGGGAGGATCTGGTTAAATGGCTTAAATTATTCTCATTGGTTGAGCTCAACAGAAGAAGACAATCAGAGATCTCGTACAAAGAATACAAGAGAATATCTACAAAAGTATACAAGAAATTGGAACAGGCAAACTAATGCCTCTTGCCCACATTTAATAACTTATGAGGATCCCTTTAATGGATGTTTAAATTTGCACGAACGTGAATGTTCTTTATATTTGATTTTATATTATCTGGACGTACATCCGATATAATAGGATTTATGTCACAGTCAGGGCATTTTAATTTGTAAATTCCAGAGCATTTGAATTTGTCTTGAGCTTTGGATTTCTTATTGAAAAAATTTTTGTTATTAGCTTTTGATTTTTTTTTATCTTATTTGCATATAAAACTAAATTTAGGTTCTAGGGTAAATTCACGAAAGCTTTATATAGCACGCATCCCACACATAAACACACACTCATACACAGAAACGCATTCTCTCTCTCTCTCTCTCTCTCTCTCTCTCTCTCTCTCTGTCTCTTTCTTTCTCTCCCTACATAGTCCACACACTTAAAGTATAAGCGAAAGAAGATTTCTTTAAAAGGATGAAGATTGGTAACCACACAAGCAGAGAAAAACGCTATAAATCTAAAGCCTTGGCGAATCATACAATGACGGATTCTAAGTTGTTACATCGTTTCTGTAAGTGCATTTTAAGCATTAGTGAGAATGTAGTTTCTTGGAAATATATCGATTTCTTGGGAGTTCATCGGATAGGATTAGAACTGTAATAAGATAAGCTTCCTCTCCCTTTAGAAGCTTTTCTAGAAGCTTGTCCTCCTTCTTTCGAATTAAGTTTCTTTTTTGTTCTGTAATATGAATCTAGTTCAGTCCTTTTCTATAACATAAAGAACTTAGTAAACATTTTCATTACACAATATCATGTAATATCAGTTAATTACTGTGATGGTTTCCCGCTAAATTACGCCCAGAAGCGAATTCCATGTTTTAGTTTGGCTGTCACCGTGTTCGAGCTAAGTTAAAAGTCCCACTGGCCACATACCCAATATTGAATGAATTGTTATCTTAATTATCTTTGATTGTCGATAATGAACTTGCCTTAAGCTAGCCACATAGTCATAATGATAAACACGCACGTTAATCGGAACACCACCATTGCTACTAAATATTCTCTCACTCTCTAAGCGAATCTAATTAAAAATTAGAATATCGCACGTATATTCGATTTCTATATATTTTATCAAAACGTTTTCGTATTACATTTAGTAATACGCTTAGTATTTATGGATTAAAGGTGCTGATTTGAAAACATGGTCATATATTTGATTTTGAAGAGTTATTATTATGTATTATTAATAGACAGAGTATATGTGTTACGTTCATCTGACAGACGTCATTGGAGATCGAGAATAGTTTGCGACAAAAGCTCTCCAGTGAGCAAGATGACGTAACAAAAGACAAAGGAAGTGATCCAACGGAAGTGTTGGTACGAAGCAAGCGGAGAAGGGGAGAGAGAGAGGTGTAGACGGTATTCAGAAGAGTGGGGGGTGAAGGCAACGCGGGTATATAGTATTAAACTATATACTCGCTTTGGGAGAAGGTGATAGCTTTTTCTGCTAAGATGGCGGCATCATGAAGACTGCTTCCTAATGTTTATGCATTATACATTTTGGCAATTCAATGAAAAAGGTATAAATATTAATGAGTAATAAAATAAATTATTTATGATGAAATTGGATAAAATAAATTAAATAAAATAATATAACGAAAATTTAATTAAAATAAAATAAAATAAAATAAAATACACTCACTCACCAAAATTCATGGCACGCCTGCCTAAAAAAAAAAAATACATGTAACTTGCTTTTCTGTATAAAAGCACATAAAGGAGAAACTTGTTTGTTCGCTATGTATTTCAATAAGGAGGAGTGCAATCAAATTGCCCCACCGAGGGCCGATTCAATAACGTGTTGGCCCGGATAACGGCGGCGACCCGTCGTGGAAGAGAGTCTACCAGTCTTCGGAACACATCCACAGGCACTGCACTCCATAACGATGCTGCATTTACCAGTTGTGTTGGTGACGACTTGACAGATCGTTCGATAACGTCTCACAAATGTTCAATGGGCTTGCAATCTGGGGAACGTGGAGATCAAATCATTTTTGTGAGGTCGGTAGCATGTTCCTCCAGCTACTGCCGTGTCGCGTGGAGGCGCATTATCTTGCTGGAAGATGCCGTCGCCCGCAGGGTAAAAACAGTTCATGAAGTGGTGCAGGTGGTCTCCGAGCAGATCAACGTAGGAAGTAGCACGCAATGTGGATGTCGGGTACACCAATGGACCCATAGCATGCCATGAGAAAACACCCCAGACTAGTATGGAGCCTCCACCCACCTGACACGACCATCGACCCGATACAGCTGAAACCGTGACTTGCCGGACCAGGAAACCCTTCGCCAGTCTTTAGCGGTCCAATGTCGATGTTGGTTGGCCTAAGCTAGGCGTTGCCGACGATATGCAGCTGTCAAGAGTGACACCCGTCGTGGCCTCCTGCTCCCAGAGCCTGCAGCTGCCAAGGGTCGCCGAATTCTCGTCACGGACACAGTTGGGGGACGTCCCTGGTTGTACCGCATGGTGATTTGGTCGCTGTCGCCCTTCGGTCAGCAGTTGCAAGCCGGGTGACCCGGCGAACACCTCTGGCATGAATGAGGCGTGGGCGGCCCATCCACTATCCGACATGGGTTTAACTCCTCATTTGGTATTCTACTCTCGATAGATCCTTGCAACGGTTGTGGAGGAAAATTGCAGCCTGTTGGCTACATCTGATATTGAGGCACCCATCCGTCTGGCACCAAGAATTATCCCCCCTTCAAATGCGGATAGCTCTCGGTGTGCTGCCATTTCTACAGCTAGTTTTGCTTACAATGATTGTGTGATGTCAAGGAGACCTGTGCACCTGCATTCCCAGAATGGAAGCAGTGGGATCTGTCTCATTACGGACAGGGAACCTGATTGGAGGGGTCTGCCATGACTTTTGGTGAGTGAGTATAAATGATAAACAAATAAATAAAATAAAATAAATAAAGCTAATAATTAATTTAAAAAAACTTGATTAAATGAATAAATGAAGTAAAATAATTAAATATACAAATTAATAAAATAAAAGTCAGTAAAATAGCAATAATATTAATCATTGATCAGATATAGTTGTTACAAAAAAGCGTCAGCGAAAATAAAATTTATTTCACGTATTGCTAAATTGGAAATTTTTTTTTTATAAATAATTGATTTTACCACTAAAAGACAAGGTTGTTATTTTTTTTACAATGAAAAATAAAAAATAATTTTTTTGTTCCTCGTGTTAAAATAAGAATTCATAAAATTTAAAAAAAAAATAAAAAAATGTGTAGCAGGGAAAAGGTATAGCAGTTTTTTTTTTTCATTTTAAAATTTAAAATTTAATATGAAATGAGTGCTCTATCTTAAGTAAACTAAACGTTGGAAATGCCATATTAAACAGCGTCTGCTATTCTTCTTGAGAATCGAAGCGCGGCCTTGCGAGCACTTAATCCCAAGCCCCTTGATTATTCAATGAGCTTCCTCCTCTGGTATATATCTATTTCTTCTGTGGTATTCAGCTTCGACAAAGAAAACTTGAGGTTCAAGATAGAAGGAAGGAGAAGGGCCCGAGGTATTCGGAAATATTGAACATTGTGATTAGTGTAAAGGAAAGCGAGCCATGAACAAGGAGAAATTAGAGAACCAACGAACTCGTACGAAAGACAAGTGTAGTTTATCCATACTCGGTTAAGGAAACGATTCTCAATGCTCCGGCAGGCCCCTGCCCGTACCATTGAAACATTCTCGTCCTTCGCAGTAACTGAATTAGAATTGTTTTCTGGTGCGAAGTGATTAATTCCGATAAGCGTAATACTACATGGAAATAAAGAGATTACGTGGAATTTTCCCTTACGGATTCAGCCGTTATTTTTCTAATGGATGTGGAAGATTAAATGGACTATGAAATCTGTGTCGCCTTGTAAAATTTAACGATGCTTTCTATTTTCTGTTCGGCGAGGGAGTTACCATTTACGAATTGGATTGGAATTACATTTGCCCCACTTAGAATTTGCTCTGTGGCGGCATAGTTTATTTGAATGAAGACTATTTAAACTTTGATAAATTTATTATCTGGTTAGAATTCTATTTGCTTATGGATGTTGTGACAGCCGCCATCTTTACTCTTATCGCGACACTAGTGCTACCACAGCCTCCAATTGCGGGAAGGTTAAAAATATTTGAGTTGCCCTGCATTTTAAATCCGGTCTGGTTAGTTTATGTTATAAAATAAATACATAGTAAAATTTTGAAATGCCGGACATCATTTTGAATCGCCCTGTATTTTGATTTATTTTTTAAAAAGGGGGATGAACTAGTTTCTTTAAATAAAAAAAAAAGCAAACGACAATTGCCCTAATGAGACAGAACCATCGTATACGCCTACTTCAAGTCAAAATAATAGCCATTTCTAAATACAACGCCCAGTATTTGCAGAATTTTTTATGTACCATTTGTTAGATTATTCATTTATCATTTTCAATTTGTAATATCTTACGTTACATCACTAACTGAATTTAAGTTAGTATTATTGATTTTTATTCTCGTCTCAGTGCTTATGTTTTTAGGATAAGTGTTTTTGAACCTGACAATATCCTGTTGTTCTCGTTATTTTTTATTACTCTGAGAAATTAAAAATCTGATTTTCCTAGTTTTCATGGTTCCAGACACCCATGCACACCTACCAGCATGTTACCCACTCTCTTCCACGCCGTCTAGCTGCTGTCCGTGTCGCACACGGCCGTTATTTTGGTTACTACTTGGTGATCATAATAATACGAATCGATTGTTTGTACGTTAGGCTCGTATGTTAGGCGACCTCACTAGCCTATTAGGGCGCAGATCCTCTAGCCTTCGTAATTATCAAGTTGCGAGTTCGAATTCTGCATAGCTATCAATGCAGTGCTGGATAGCCCTTGATGAGTGTTTGTCCTTTCTAACCCCTACTAACAGCCTTCAATCCGCATCTGACTAACGTATATGCTTATTGAGCAATTTCTCTTTAAATTAACTATGATTCCTCTATGCGTGGAAAAATTTGGATGAGGTCTCATGAAGTGGATAGATGATGATTGCCAGTGAAGATGATGATGATGATAAGTTATAGCGTTGAAAAGAGGACACTATCATATTGATGCATTTTCATTCTTTCTCAAATGTCTCAAAATAATTCTGCGACTTTAAGCCCTTTAAAGTCTTCTTATTACATGGTATTTATAATTAAAACGACAAACACTCAAAGCCATCTGTAGCTCTATCTCACAACTGCAAAGGCACCAAATTTCTTAGGGGGACTAATGACTAAATGGGAAGGTAGTTTCACACGTCGCCGTTGGGGAAAAGGTGGCGCTGTTATAGTCTACGTAGCCGAGAATTTGCATAAAGCGCAGATAAAAACCCATAATGTAAATTCTCAATTATGTGGCCAGTAATTTGGGCTCTAAAGATATGGTGAAAGCTCCAAAAGACATTCTGAGGACCAGCTTAGCGTTATCTGAGTGAGTATTACTTGTGAAATTGTTTTTCTTCACCAGCCCAGTAGCAGCCGGTCTTCGTGAATTTAGAACCCGTCATAACCTGCGTAAAGGCCCTCTCTCAATTGATACCTTGAAATTCATGAAATAGACGTTTGATTTGAGGATGCAATGTGTGGTTCATGAGAACGGCGTTCATATTGGAGGTGGTCGATGTCTTTGCCGGGGAAGAGAATGTGCTAGATCAGTGTTTCTCAATCTGTGCTCCGCTGCCGCTCTAGGAAATTAAAATAAATAAAAAATTTTGAAATAAATAATAATAATGATTACGGCCTGTCATGCAAACTCTGTCCAAGTAATTTGGCCCTTCCTGGAACGGAATGTCCAGATATTTCTTGCCTGCGGGGCTCCGCCATAGCAATTAGGTAGATCTAAGGAGTTCCACCATAGAAATTAATTCTAAAAAGGGCTCTGTGATTCAAAAAAGTTGAGGACCGCTGTGCTAGATAAAACCTGGTGTTTCACTTTAATTTCATCTTTGTCATACATTTGTCTGTTTCTTGTAATTCTTTTTTACACCGCACAACGCTCCTTTTCCCCTATCGGCAGCGTTTGGAATTACAGAATATTTTCCGCGTAATCCTTCTTTCATAAATGTCTTCATAAATTCTCCTACGAAATTTGGTTGTGAGATTGAGCTACAGGTGGCTCTGCTGTATAAGAGCTCCGCGTTCGGGAACCAGGATAGCATATTTCTCAAATTTCGAACATACTGTCAATCCGTATCTCAATCATTATTCAAGAAATTCAGAATAATACAAAGTGATTCTAAAAGGGTGAATCAAATGTACCTAGCGCTGTTCGGTGGGCCAGGATTAGTCAGGATGAATATAAAGTTCCTCATGCAAAATGTCGAAATCTCAACCCTTATATTCCTAAAAACCCCGAATATTTTAAAACCTCGCGAAGTTTCGTCATCATCTCAAGAAATGAGCAGGCCACTGTACTGGATCAAGTTCTTCGACAATTTGGCTCGCACAATATTTCGTGGGTTAGGCGTTTCTCATGCAACGGTATGGAGGATTCTGCAACACCCGTTCCACATTCAGCGAGTGCAATCACTGCTACCTCGGTATTATCCAGCACAAAGAGCATTTTGTCGCAAAGTGCTTAAGGGTATAAGGGTTGGGATTTCGACATTTGACATGAGGAACTTTATGTTCATTTTGACCCACAGAATAGAGTTAGGTACTTTTGATTCACCATTTTAGAATCACCCTGTATACTTAAAAAGTTCGTTTGTTTGACACAAATCTATAAAGACTGGGGTTTATTCATTTATAAAGTTAACTGCTTCACATTATACACATTACACTTACAAGGGAATCCCTCGAACATGTATGTCACAGATTTCCACCAAATTGAAATATGTTACTTATCTGAAGCTACTATAGATGCTTGCAAAATAAGAGAGTGCAAAATTGTGTTTCTTTCAAAATAAACCGCGAAAACGAAAAAATTTCAGCATAGAAAGCCATACAAGGACTCCATTGTTAAAGCGGTTAGGCTATGTGGGGTTACCTTGTTAGCGTATACTCAGTATTGTTATAGTAATTTTTATAACTGCGCTGGTACTGTTCATATCGAATGTTTTGTTGTAGTGATTTTGTTGCCCTATGCATTGACGTCTTTTATCATTTTAAGTAGACACAAATGAGTACTTTGCTGTAGTCGCTTTTCTTTTGTCTTTAAGTTTGGAATCTCGTCTGGAATTTTTGTCTCTTTTGTTCTGACTATGCAAGAAGTCTGAAATGAAAATGTCCTAGACATTAGAACTTTCGGTGATGAAAAGAAAAAGAAAGAACCTCGCTGATGAAATTTACAAATTTTTAATGGTAGCGAAGAAGCAGGGAGTACAAAAGAGAAGAGCGAGGCAAATGGAATTCCAGTTCTGATTTAGTTTATAAAAACATTTGTTTTTGAGAGCACGCGAGATGCTGCTTGAATCATGCAAGAAAACATTTCGGAAGTGGCTGAATTTGATCATGTTTTAATTTAATTATAAGCCAGAATGACTAATTTGATTGCGCGGTGTTTTTCTTTAGAACTATGCGCAAAATAAAAGTTTCAGGGCATGCGCATAGTTCTAGGAAAGGAAAACTAAATTCCTTTCCTTGGAAAAAAGCAGTAATGAACGTTTTAAACATATATATTAATGCAATTTATTAATTACTGCAGCAATTTATCGTCCAAATAGCGTTCTCTTATATACGATTAATGTGTTAAAGAGCTGGCATTCAATATAACACAAAAGTTTTTTTTATTTCTTTGACAAACGTTCTGATAACTTTTGATGTAAATTATATTGTTAGATGATTGTCTAACTGTGTTGTGAATGTTATCTTGAAGAATCTCGCGCTCTGCCATAGAATGAATGCAACGCCCTGCTTTAATGTTCTTTAACTTAAGACAGAATATCACAGAGTTCTTTTTTTATATTCTTATACATATGAAAATAAATCCCATTAAGAAAATGACAGCGGAAAACCTGAAGGGACACCCAACTCATGATGCTGCGAGGTGTAAAGAATTTATCTTTAATCTTCACCGTAAACGTATGCTAGCATAACACGCTTCTAAATAAGTGAAGCATAGAAAGCGAGATAATCTAATTAGATAATCTAACCTCTCGAGTTTACATAATAATTTAGCTTGAGAAGTTTTATCAAAAATTTCTGACAAACCCAATTAATTCATCTCATAGTGTGTGTTTTCATCTCACTAACAGTTTATGTGATAATGGAATTTTAGAATGCTTAATCTAAACCGAAATGTCAGCCTTGAATGGCACCACACCCTCAAGCGTTTTGGGCACCTTGAAAACTTTCGAAAATATTTAAAGTTTGCGAATTAAAGAGAGAGCCTGAATATCTTTATAAGAGAATCAATGTCTCTAAAAAGGGAGAATCAGATTAAATGAATGGAATATACAAAGGGATGCATACCCTTTTGATTCTTGCATAGTTTTTACAAAATTACTAAATAATGATTGATTTTTCTGCTCCGTGTTCAGAAATTTAGAAAAATGGGCTCTCCAGCGGTAGAAAATTGTGGTAGTCTATTGGATAACATTTTAAAACTTTCTAACAAGGATGTTCTAACAGATAGCAGCAATCTGAATAAACACTCGAGAACAACTGAGTTTCTGTCTCTCAGCGGTGCAGCCTGCATATCCATATTGATTTAAATTCAATTTTAAAAGGGGTGTTTGAAAATTTTTCGTGCAGTTTATAGCTACTCTCATCGTTGTTTATGGCGAACTGCTCGATATTCTCATCGAAAGAAATTCATTTGTGTTCAACGGAAACCTAGCACTTAACGCAGGCGGTAACTTATTATAGACATTCTAAAAAAATTTTTCATTGTTTTTTAATAGGTACGACTCTATTAGATAGTTTCAGTTTATACCATTTTAATCAGAGTTATTGTTGTTTGCCAGGCGCAGTACCGTAGGTCTAAGCAAATTGCTCCTTATTCACGCAGTCAAGTTTGGTGCGATTAAATTAAATTTTTAGATTCCTAGGGGGACTTTTAATTCAGAACAACCATGATCCTTAAATTAAAATGAAATTCAAGTCATTCTTTAATGCTACTTGAGAAACTGACTATTGGGAATACAAACTGCTAAATAGAAGAAGTAATTCCGAGTAATTGAGATTAATTTTATCGCTAGAAAATCTAGAAAGTAACCTTATTTTTTCTATGGTTGCAAACAATCCAATGTGAAATTTTTTTTGTTCTGTTAAATTTTCTATGTAGCTCGTGTAAATAGGTTCTTCTTCGTCTACATTCATATTTCTACTTGAAAAAAGAAAAAAAAAACTGTTCATGATGTCATCGACAAAAATGTTTCAGGTCAATCAAATTCAATGCTTTATTTGGAATAATCAAAATCAGACCCATTATTATTATAATCATGCACCATGAAATATAGCTAAATGGCCACAAATTAATTTCGAAAAATATCAGAAGAATTTAAACCCAAATTATCGGACACATTTTTGTCATTGAGATTCTGCACCTTTTTACGCGCCTTCTCTACATTTTAAAATATACAGATAGACTATTCGCTACTTTCAGTGAATATAGAGGGCGCTGTTTTTTTTTTTTGAAAAAATGGTTGCGAAAGTAGGATCCTTCCATTTTTTAACTAAAAAATAGATGATTGTTTAGGATAAAAATTCGTTCTAATAGCTATTAAGAGAGAATTTTTATCTGGGATTGGTGTTCTGTGTTATAAAAGCAGTACTTAAACTAGAGCTCTCTATTTCACGTGTACCGAAATACACGGGTACACGTGTATTTAATAGATCCGTGTATTGTCCCGTGTATTTACAGCATCACGGGTACCCAAGCGTTTAGATTGATGAATCAGATACCAGAAAGAAAAACACAATATACAATTAATATTCACTTAACTAATCAGTGGCGGCTCGTAGCTAAAATTTCTGGGGGTGCTGCGTCAGAAAATTGTAATTTTTTCACGAACTAGGGAATAGCCAGTGACATTAAACTTAAGGATCATGTAATATGCATGTATAAGAATAGTATTAAAGAAGAAAAAAAAGACATTATATTGAATTTTATCGATATCGAAAGTGAAACTGGGGGTGCTGCAGGGCCTATGGACGAGCCGCCACTATATCATAACAATCGAATGATCGTAGTAAGATGCCTTATTTTCTGAAATCATAAGTTATAAAATAATTTGGTTCACTTCATTGCTAAATATACTTTAAATTCTGCCATGATCACATGTAGCATTTTGTAAATTTATATTTTCATAAGAGGAATAAACCATTTATACCTTTTCGTGGGGTGTTTTGTACTAACCAAGTGCAGATCATATATCACACACTTTCATTAAGAACTGAAGAAATTGAATGCCAATTCACAAAATTTTACAAACTGCTGAATAAAAACAACAGAATCCATCTCATATCATACTGCATGGTTTCATATAAAAATTATTTAAAAGAATGCCAGAAACACATTATAGCATTCAGAAGAGGGAAGAAGTTATAGAGCTTCATAAAAAAGGCCTGGGATTGATCCCATTAGGTAAAACAACCAACATGAAATTCCTACAGTTCAATCAATAGTAGAAAAATGGGAAAAAAACATATCATATCAAATTTCCCCAAAAAAGCAATGTTTTAATGTACAAAGTTAAAACAGAAAATAATTTACAGGATAAATGTTTATAAATGTTTTTTTGTTATATAAAATTTTATAGTTTTATTCGACCCCTGTTTTTCAGAAAACAGACATATCGTTTGCAACATGATTTTAGCTTGAACATCTTGAACAAAAATACACGGATGACGGTACCCGTCTACACGGATACGCGGATACCGTCATTCATATTTACACGTGCATTAAGAACACGGATCCTTAAGTCACAGGTATACGGTACATGGGACCCGTGTACCCGTGTTCTTTTAGTACCTGTCCAAAATCGTAGGCTCTAATTTAAACTACTGTGAATCCTTCTTAGCTCAGCTCAGGTAATGCCACAAGGGCGGCGCCACTTAAACTGAAAGTAGCGAATAGGGAGCTTCAATTCTCATTATCATAATCATTTGTATAATTTAACTATTTTAAAACCCCAAAAGTAATGAACAGCATTTATCTTCTCAGTTTTTCTATATCTATGGTATAAAATAGAATGCATAGAAGCATCCTTCCCACTTGTATTAAAATTTAAATCCACCCATTCCCGCCGGTGATGCAGGAATAGCACTTCCAAATAGATACTAGGATTGAACTTCTACAGAAGCAACATGCTATTATGAAGTTCTTTGTTCGAGAATGAGACAGTGAGAAACATTCGCAAAATATTAAAAATGATCTATGAAGATGATTCTGTCTATCGTATTACGATTAGTTGGTGATCACGGCGATAATTGCATGCCATTTTATGGAATTTTCCTCACAACGGAAGACCACACTCCGCACACTTGGCAGTGTGCAGCCCGTTAACAAGTGAAGAAATGTTACTCTTTTTGGGAATTGATGAAGCAAAGGTATACAGAATATTGAAACAGCTGAGATTTGAAAATCCTTGTGCCAGACGGGTTCCGAGGACGTTGACAGACGGCCACAAAGAAACTCGAAATTGTGTGCAGAGAACGCTTAACGAAGTATGAGAATGGTGGAGATGACTTTCTTGCAAGAATTGTGATGAGGGATGAAGAAATATGGCTGCACCATTTTCAATTCGAGATATATAGGTAATCAATAGAGTGGCATTATGCGAACTCACTCCTAGAAAAGCAAACTCAAAACAAAACCCTCGGAAGAAAATGTTATGGGGACAGTCTAGAATATATAATTTTGGACATCATGCTATAAGTAACCACCATTTATTCTAAAGCATATATGACAATCCTAAAGAAACTTCAGGGTTGACTGAGTAGTGTTTGATCACATCGGTAGAAGTCACTGAAAAAAAAAAACAAAGACCAGATACCCAAACTTTGCTGGACAGCCGCCTTGTAAGCTCTGATCTCGCATCCGTTGATCACCACCACTTTGGTAAACTGAAGAAACCGATTACCAGCCGGTCGTGGAAGATGATGACGACCGCCAATCTGGCTCAGCCGCCTGAGTTTTAGCATTCACTTATGAAGGTTCTAGTTCTAAAATGATTAAGACAGTTGAAAAGGATATGGGAAGTAATATTTCATTCTATCTCAATATACGGCATAATTACCAAAGGTCCAGAATAAAAATTAAATTGCCGATCGAAGGATTATAGCATCTATCGAGGCATTTCTTTGCTCAGCTTACTTGGGGAAGTCTACTCTAAGTATATCGGCAAATAGTCGACTCCAGACTGTCGAGAGCGCACTGGGGTTTCCGACCTGGCCAAAGCACAACGGACACATCTTTGCTCTAAGGCAAATCTTCAAGAAATCCTGGGAGTATGCAGAAGATATTTGCTTATTTTGTGGACCTCGAAAAAGCATATGACAGAGTTCCTCGGGAGAACCTCTGAGGAGTGTTGCAAGAATACGGAGTGAATGGGCTGCCATCATATCTCTGTACGAAAGCTCTGAGATGTGCGTCCGAATAAATGGCAATAAGCCCGTTTACCCCTCTTGTTCATTATCTTTATGAACTGCTTGGTGGATAGGTTGCTCTTTGCTAATGACCTTGTTCTACTTGGGTCTTCTTGCAGTGACCTTCAGCATGCACTAGATCGATTTGCAACCAAGCGTGAAGAGGCTGGGATGAAAATCATTGTGGGCAAGAATGAGATTCTAGTCCTTTCAAGACAGCCTGCTTAGTGCGCTCTCCATGTTAGATGAGACTCTTTTAGACAGGTGGAGAAGTTCAAGTATCTGGGGACTGTATTCACGAATGATGGGCGGCAAGACAAAGTGTTGGATGCTGCTGTGTCAGGAGGCGATCCGTGGCAATGAAACGTGAGCTGGGAAACAAAGCTGTTTTCTAATCTACCTTTGTCCCCATTCTCACCTATAATTCGGGTAATGACCGAAGGAGTGCGATCGTGAGTGCAAGCGGCCGAAATGAGATTCCTGAGAGGTGTGGCAGGTGTAGAGCCGCTGCTTCTCCGCATGGAGAGGTCTTTAGGTGTAGAGCCGCTGAGACCGTTAACAATATCCGTAAGACGAACTGAAAAACCAAATCCAATTTCGGTTGGTACGATCGTCTCTTCAGCAGCAGCGGTGGTGAAGCTTTGCTAGAAGACTGCAGAATGATTCCGTGTACCATTTTTCGTCTTCAGTTGCGCTGGTATGGCCGCGCTGATGATGGGGATGCTGCAAATTGGTCTTCCTAGGCAGTTGCTATTTTCTAATCCAAGGGGTTGGCCTAGATCCAGGTGGCTATATTACATGGATAATCTGGGTTCGAGTCGCTTAGGTATTATCTTTGAGGACATGCGCCTAATGGCGGAAGATTGGGAGCGCTCGAAATCCTCTATAGGGCTGCTGCCCCCGCAACCCTAACGGATAAGCGGGTTTGAAAGTAAGCAAGTATGCTTGCTGTTTGTAATACTTTTAGAGTAACCCGCGTAACTTTTCTTACGTAAAGACATTAACTTTTATTCACTGACATTTAACTTTTATTATCTATACGGACTATAACGACCACCAAACAAAAAAATTGGATGTAACGAAAAAATTTTAGAAAGCATTACAAAAAACCCATCGTTATTACGTTATTATCACTGAATTTTTATCACCATCCCACACTCCACCGTTTTTTGAATTCACCCACAATACCCAATTCTTGGAATGCGTTGTCATTGGTCATTGGACAAACCAAGCCAAATGCTAAAATGTAAAGACGAAAAGTTTACTGGCGGAAAATTATTGGATGCCAAAGTAGCGATATATACCATTAATAAGTTTTTGTCCACACAAGCTGTAGAACAGAGTGATGGAGTCGTTTCAATTATCAAACAATTGAAATTTGGATAAAAATTTCCTGGAGTCTGCATCACGCCAGCAAAAGACTATAGATTATTATTGTACTCAGTCCTTAAATAAAAATTAAAGGTAAATTAATCAATTTTTTCCTTATTCATTTTAGTCTATTTATGCATAAAATTTACCCCTGTAACGTAAAGGTTGTAATTTCAGTCGTAAAGAGCTCGGCAACCGTTGGTCGCAGGTAATGAACCCCAGGGGAACATCAAGTTTTTGATCAATGCTCTAGGATGCATCTGACGTAGGGAGGTCCCGACAATTACTGTCAAGATAGCGAACGCACAACACAAAAACAAGATAAAGCTATTTTGTGGCCACCTCGATCCACAGACCTCGCTGTTGTGACTTCTTCTTGTGGGTACACATAAAAGACCGTGTTTTTGTGCCCTCTTTCTGGCAAATCTGGAAGAGCTAAAAACTCGAATAACAGTCGCCATTCGTGAAGTGACTCCAAATATGCTTCAGCAGGTATGGGAGGAGTTTGGTTATCGGCTAGATGTGTGCCAAGTAGGAGGAGGACACATCGAACAATTATAAACAAAACTTAATACTGATGCAAGAAAACAAACCTCTTGTCCACAAAAGTTTAATGGGCGAATACGTATTTCGATTCATTTTGCGTTGAATAATGATCTCAAAGAGACCGAAATACGTATTTGCCCATTAAACTTTTGTGGACAAGAGGTTTGTTTTCTTGCATCATGTCTTTATCCACAGTGTATTCCCACTTCTCAAAACTTAATATTTGTTATGGTTATAATAATACATATTTTTGAGGCTTTGTATACGTTAAAAAATGAAAAATTTTCAGCGAACATAACAAATTTTCAACACCATTCATTTATGTGACTAATTTAGCTAAGATCCATCCATCCCTACTTTGCTTGAGATTTGATGGGCATGTCAATTGTTATGTATTGTTTAATTTTTATTATAACAATGTCCAACAATTGAAATGGCCATCATATCGCACGCAAATTAAGGCTAGATGAAGTAGAGTTTATGCTACATAACGAAACTATTGTTTAAAAAATATAAAAAAATCTCATTGTAAGGAATAAAAAATTTCCTTTGTTAAATGAATACTGACGATATCCGAAAGGACGAAACTTATGTGTTATGAAATGGACGTTATTTAATGAGTAAATATATAAAAGAAACTATTAAGAAATTACTTTCCTTAATGCTTTTGTTTTTTTCTGAAAACAGTTAAACAATCTTTTATGTATTTAACGTAATTTAACTCTATTATTACATAATAAAACCTGATTACCTTCATCCGTAAAGGTTAGAAGCAATAATGGTGTGAATACGTTATTAATCGAACACAAAATTTATTTCCATTCCATGAATCAGGGTTGATGGTAAGGTCTTTTAAAGGCGACGAAATTAGTTCTTGGTGGCCGTTTGATTTCCAGTTGTCGGATGTTTAATACGAGGGTCACGTAACGCCGACGGCTTCGTTTTTTGAACCGCCAGCTGGTCGAGATTTATGCGGCGAATATAGCGCAATCCGCGCACACAGCGGACGGAAAAGGAAAGAAAAAAAAAGAAAGGAAAAAAAAAAAGGTCCTACCGTCGCGGCAAAAGCGAAATAAACAGAAACGCACGACCTTTTTTCCTCTCCCTTCTTGTGCGAAAAAAAAATGTCAAAAATTAACAAGCAAAACGAGGAAAGTGGGGTGTTTCTTCATCGACGACGGGCGCTAAAAGCATTCTTTAAACCGATAGAACTAAAGGGGAAAGAGAAGTCTTAAAGGCCCTCGAAAACAATAGCCAGCTACCATAAAAGATGAAGAACGAAGCCCATATACTTCATAGGAGACAATGGAATAAATAAAGCCAGTCTTTTATTTAATGAGCCTTTATTCCTTGGAGAAAAATGAGCCAGCTCAAAGCATTTATTAAAGCTCTACCTTTTGTCTTTTCCTATGAGTTTTATATGAATACAGCTCCGTTTTGTTTCCCTTTTTCAATTCAAACATGTCAGCTTAATGTCTAAGAAAAACCATGCTCTAAACGCTTGCATTAGATAAGTAACAGAAGCTCCATTAATATCAGTGCAAAGAAGACTTGAATAAAACAGTATTGCAGTATTACATGAATAAACTTTAAGAAATGAAGAAATCACTAATTAAATTCTTCTAGATTTCCCTCTTAATTAAGGAAAACTTTTCCCTTAGAGGTTGTATCTTCCCAGAATAATTAGTAAAGTTATAAGATTTAAATTCATCTTTTCCACTTTATTCTTTATTTCTTTAATTTCCTGTAAAATATCTTGGATAATTGCTTTGTTTGAAAATGACTTCCAAAAAAAGTTCCTAGCTTGGAAGGAATTCAAAATTAATTAAGGGTTTGCATTAAAATCAAAAGCTAAACCATGGATCAATACATCTTTTAGATTATAAGAAATAAATTTCATAATAAAATTTATAAACTACAAGAATTTAATTAAATGGTCTGATTTTTAGGAAATAACGTTGTCTTCGTTGCGTGTTAGCTCACTAGCAACTTTAAGTCTTAAAATACTGAACTAATTAATTTCTCTTTTCCTCTCCCTTTTCCTTTATTTCAACTAATTAATTCAACTGACTGGAAGCAGAAATTTTCGCTTTTTTTCATCAATTATAATTTGTTAATCATTAAAATAAATTAGGGTTCGTCTCATTAAAAAAATCACATGTCTCTATAGTCAGTGAAATAATTAGACTTCCGAACAGATCGGCTAACAAAACAGGAGGAAGTTAATGTATTATGTGATTTGAATTCTATAATCCCTTTATCTCTATAATATTTTTAAACAGCATTGATAGCTTAGTCTAAAATTTTGGAGTACAGCCATGTATATTTAATAAGATGTTTACAAGCGAACATCGTGCAGGCAAAAAATAAATATTTTTAATCATAGAAGATAACGAGTAAAAATCCAAAATAAAAACTTAATGGATAAGTAACTTACACCAAAAGTAAATAACTGCTTCATAACCTGCTGTTTCGCCCGTGAAATTATACAGGGTGATTCAAATCGTGTGTAAAACAATTTAAGGGGGGTATTATAGAGGTCAAGGTAACCACAAAAGGCCCTATTAAAATGGGTCCAATTTTTATTTCTTTTCAAGTTACAAGAAATGTTCAAAGTGGCCTCCTTGAGCCTGAATGCAAGCAGTGACATCAGCATACCCCGCGGACGTCAATCGATTCATGATGTTATGATAGTTTGCTACAATTGTCTACGAATGTACATAAATTAGACGAAATTAGACGTGATCATGAGGTAATGACAAACGTATAAAGTCACTTATTCAACGATGCAATGCTTGCATTCAGGCTCAAGGAGGCCACTTTGAACATTTCTTGAAAAGAAATAAAAATTGGACTCTTGTTAATAGGACTTTTTGTGTTTACCTTGACCTCTATAATACCCCCTTAAATTGTTTTACACACGATTTGAATATTCGACATTTTGTAGTTCTGTCTCAGAAAATATATAAAATTTTTCTGATAAATATACAATGATTCATAATACAACGTAACAACATTTGTTTTTAATGCTGTTTATTAATGAATTCGGTGACGCTGATTCTAAAAATGATATTTGTTTCACTCTACTATCAACGGTTGCAGAATTATGCCTCATATTGCACTTATTTGATTGTGCTGAATGTATATACAGGATGTATCAGGTACGATGGTCATAAAGTACCTAGCGTGATCCTTTGCATGATTACAAACTTAAAGTTCCTTGTGCAAAATGTTCCTGACATTCCTATGTTGTTTAGTTCCTGAGTAATAAGCCATTTGAATCGTACTTATTTGACTGAATCACCCTGTATGACTCATTATCTTGGGTTCAGAACGTCAATAAAAATGCATTATCTGCATTTACATATAGATTTTTTCAAACCTAATTTGGGAGATGTAAGCGAGGAACACGACGAACGCTTCCATCAAGACATAAAAGTTATGGAGAAGAGGTACCAAGGACGATGGGATTCAGCAATGATGGGTGACAATGTTTGGGGCTTAGTCAGTCAAGATGGTAACATACACAAACGAATGAGACATCCCAATGTTACTTTTTAGCTCTGTATTTACTGTATTCGAAGAAGTAATGATCCTAATAACGTAAAACTAGATGAAATATTTTTTTAAATTTTATTTTCTGTTAAAACTATTGATGATCCACACAAATAAATGCCCTATTTGCAATCAGCATGTAGAATTCCATGCAGAAACAGTGGAATATTTCAATAAACACAGACTTGATTAAAATTTGTTGCCTTGTGTAATGTATGCAAACAGAGGAGATTAGCGTCAAGCTAAAAGCATTACGTATGTCTACATTGCTTTTCTTTATATAAGGCTTCTTTTAATAGCATTTGCAAAATATTAATTAGAAAGTTCAATATCGTAGATGTAATTCTAAAAAAATTACTTTTATAATACGAGCTAATTATTTCATGCAATAACCGAAGCAGTTCGTTGAAGTATAAAATTACTTCTTCATACATATATACATTTTATTTATTAATCATAAAAATTGTAAATTTATAAAAAAAATCTATAAGTCTTAAAGAAACAATTAAATGTTAGTTCTTTATAAAAAGCTCACTGAGTGCATAGCCCTCTACAAGTATTGTTTAAATTGATCTGTCAAAATCCGTTGAAATCTTTTTAAATTTGACACAGTGAATATAATAATATTTGATAATAAACATGTGTGAAAATAAACATGTTTACAATTATTTAGAATAACCACATTAAAAAGCCTGTGTAAATGTTGGATTTGATTTCAACTGTTGATAAAACTGGATTGTCGGAAAAGTCATGACGTACTTTTTCTGTGTTTTTCAAAGGTCATTTATTTATATAATAAAAACAAAGCTCAAACTTTGATAACCTATTGCCATATTTCATTAGGCTTTATAATTCCTCCTTCATAGAAGGACCTTTATTTATTGGAGAAAAATTGAACAAGGTGCTGATTTACAGCCTCACCTGAATTGAATGTTAAACCCCGCAAGGAGTTTTGAAGACAACTAAACAAGAAGTCTGACGGCGCAAGATCAGGCGCGTATGGTGGGCATGGCAACAAATCCCATCAAAGTTTTTGACGGGTGATGGAACACAACTCTTTTACGATTAACGAGCTATGGATGTTGTAGATGATGGATTCGTTCAAACTGCCAATTGCCGACAGTACGCATTCGATTGTTTGGTTCCTTGGTCGGAGCTCGAAAAATACGACACCTTTAAAATCCCACCACACCGAGAGAATAACCTTCTTCTGAAGGTGAATGTCTGCTTTCGATACCGTGAACCCATCTTTGGTATTGACGTTCTTGGAGAGCATTGTCACCGTAAACTTTACGCAACTTTTCACAAGCTTGATGCGCTTTCTTTTCTTTATAAAAGTAGAACAGTAAATTATGGCGAAATCCATATTTGGTCTTCCATTTTCAACTATTGTAAAATCTCCAAAACTCAACTGCATCGCTCAATTTTCTCAGCTGCCAAATAACATTGATGCGAATTTCTCCAATACTTCCAAAAATCGTCATGACTTTTCCGACAACCCAATATAAAGTTTACTTTTGCGAGTAAGTTTGATGCTTGTTGAAGTCTTTTATTTTGTATTATATTTATACAAATATTAATTTTTATTTTGTTACTTTTTCCTTTTTTCTTCTCCGCTATTTAACAACGAACGGAAAATTAGTTCACTGGATTTGATTTAACTTTTTCTTTGAGAATGGTGTCATAGCTCTTGTGAATTCGAGTTATGAGTTTGCTCAGTTTTCTTTTATTGTCGATCAAAAATTTTACTACTGAAGGTTTCCTCGATGCATATTACGAGTCTACTATTTTTTTAAATTTATTGGTTTGTTAAATTAGGAATATCGTAAAATCATTACAATGTAAACTCCACTAATTTAATAACTAATTCTTTTTTCAATCTAGATAATGTTTGAAACGTACACCTATATATTTTTTAATCTTTTTCTCGCTTTTCTTTTGCGTATAGGATTGAATTTTGATATCTCGGAGAAATTGTTTTAACTCTGTAGTTTATTTCCCTTTCTTTTATTATTTTTACGCTTTTTCTTTTACCTTTGCCTTACGATTCGCCCAGTTGTTGAGTCGTAAAATCCGACATTGTAAAAAGCCTTTTTCCCTCTCTCGTTCGCCTGTTTTCAACGAAAGAGATTTGAAACTTATTCGGGTTTTCGTCATTCCCTTAAAGTACTTCCGTTTTATTTTCAGCTTCCGCTCGAACCCATTCTCTTCGGAAACGCATAAGAAAAAATAAAAGGCCGCCTCGGCAAGGACCCAAAAGGCCCTGGTCGACCATTAACCCAAAGCGATTGGTTTGTGGGCTGTGTTGACCCCCAAGAACCCCGCCCATTGTTGCACGTGGAGTGCCCTTCAACCGGCACCCTAATTGGATGACTTTGTTCCCAGATGTTAAAATTTGACGCTGGTCTGGATTTTTTTGTAACTTTTCGCCTGCAAGTGGTTTTTTTCCCCTGCCTGTTTGGAAAATAGTCTCTCTGTTATTTGCTGAACATGAGATTCCATTCACTTGGAGGAGCAATTTCCATTTTCATGAGTCGTTGATCAAGACCCATTCAAAAGTTTTCTGTTAACTTGAGAAAGGAGGCAAAAAATAAAGAAAAAATACATGGAAGCATAATTTAGATTTTATTTTTGAAATGCTATTTTTGATTTATATTTTTGTTTTTAAGATGTCTTAAACGAATTAAATCTTTAGAGTAATAGATTATTCTCATGAGATGCTTTTTATATCCATGCCAGTCAGTGCCTTTGTATTTGAATTTCTTTTCCCTATCTGGACCAGTTTTATAAAGGCGTGCATCTCCTCCATCATTGCAATCGTTCATAAAATTGCATGTCTTCAATTAGTTAAGTCTAGGTAAAGCCGAAAGCTACTTAGGAGATTCTATCATACAAATATAAGTTTCGTAGTTGCTTTATGTGGTAGTAAATGTATTTCTCCGAAAGCTTATCAATGCACGATTTGATAATGAAAATCTATGCAGTTTTACTAAATAAAGAGATTTTCCTGGAGAAAATTCTAGCGCTTTTTTGATTATATTATCAAATTCGAGCTTTCTTCGTGTTCTTGAATTATGAAAATAAACTCTTAATAAAGTGAAATGAATTCTTTTTTCTCAGTGAATACCTTGTTGACGCTTCTATTTTTTATTGCTGTTGTTCGAAACAGATAAAAGCTCTTTCCGTGAATAAAGAATAAGCATTGATAAGAACGCGCATGTTTGAATTCTAAAGAAAGCTCTTTTTTTGAATGAAAAGCGACGTTTTCTCTCTTTCTCCTATTGAATTTTCACAGTATTCTTTATGTTATCCTAAAATGTTTTTATTTTCCCTTCGTTCCTTCCAAACAATTCTTTACTTTATTTAAAGGTTTGCAACATTTGTTGCTTCTTAACTTAAATGGCATTATCTAACTTGAGCGAAGAAGAACTCGATAAAAAAAATTAAAAGCCAGAAAACTGGTAAGGAAAAGAAAATATTTTATGTAAGAAGAAGTGTCCCTCAGTGTTTGTTCACCAATTTCAAAATCCAGATGGAATTGCTTTCTTAGAAGATAAAGACTTTTTAATGAAAGTGTTTTCGCCTTCACTTCATTCCATTCAGAGTCTTTTTTTTAGTTTTATCAAAGAGGGTCTTGATTCGCTCTACTTGACAAAGCAAGAAGATTCTTCTCTAGTGAAATTCAACGAGTATGCCGAGCACGAATTCCTCGTTATTTATGAACAGTTCAAAATTCAAATCTCCTTATTTCATGCAATGGTGGTTTCCGCCACAAGCAACCCTGAATTTATCTTTCTAGTTGCGTTGGACATCAAGGTGATGCCTGCAATTTTTTTTTTTTTTTTTTTTTTTTACTTTTTTTGTATCACGAGATTATTTAACTGAACCCAGACAACAAGAGAACCATTTATGATGTCCACCGCTCCGTGGCGAGAGGAAAATCTCCAAGCTTATAGGAACAAGAATTATATGGAAATCCCAACATAAATCAAAAGAATTTTGAGGATGTATGTGATATTTAAATTTACATTCTGCAAACATGAAAGAATTTTTAATACCTTCTTTCACAACACAGAACACGAATTTGATAAATAACATTTTCTTCAAACTTGATACCGGTCATAGTAACAAACTAATTTAAGAAATCATTGGATTTTCTTGAGCAAATCTTGAGCACAACTTCCAAAATTGTAACTATTTACTTTTTTGCGGTTAACAATTAATAACGATCTCATAATTAAGAGATAAATTGATATTCAAATCTATAGTTAAGCGAAGTTTAATTACAGTTATCTGTCTATCTTGTCTATCTATCTTTTTATCTCTTCATCTATCTAGCTATCTATGCACCTATCTATTTACAGTATAAGTTACTATTTAAATAGCTTACAATTTCTGTGAAGCCGATATACATCCAAATGGATGCATGATTCGACAAAAGTTACTGGGGAAATGTATCCCTCTGAAATGGATGAAACTAACAGGTATTGAGGTTTAATTCAAATCGGGCACGTTGCCGAGATAGGAGCTATAAATTGTATAGAATTAAAGACTCCACATTAAATTGTTTAAATTGTTTCGGTGTTATTTCCAAAAAATAAACGTACACCACTATCATAGTAAACGGCCCTTTTTCATCTGCTTTAATTGTTGGTTAAATAAATTAAATTTTCTTGTTGTTAAAAAAGAGCCATGACATTTATGTAGGCTAATTGTGTATGACTGGAGACTGTGTTGGCCGGCCATTTCCAATCAGTCCAGTATCAAATGAAATTTTAGCAACTCCCTAATTAAATGGAAACTAACTCCCGTCACTGAATTACATTATATAAGAGGGTTATTAAAAATGATCCAATTTCAAATTAGATTAGATTACTCCTTTTGTTAAGTAGACGTACATCTACTGAGTTTTGACTAGATCTTAGGCCAAATGCAATAAGGATGCTGTTCACGGTGTTGCTGTTGTTTATAAATGATGCGAGTATAAGAGAAATTCAGCTATTGTCTCAATGTTATTCTTATACTATATTAAACCATATAAAGCAGAACACATATGAGAGACAATATTTTGACCATGTATCACTGATCACTCTTTATTCAGAATCTTTAAAACTAAACAAACATATAATGATTTTAAGTGGGATGAATCCTCTTATATATAAAAAATTAAAAGTTAACATTTACCTTAAATTGTTTACACTTTTTAAGGTTTCCAAGATATATAAAATTAAAAGTCTCTGATTTCTGCAAGCATCGATTTTCATAGCGATATTTTTTGCGCTGCCACTATTTAAGTCTGAGAAGTAATGGTAATTCTTGGACGCCAATACGGTTGCTAATATTAGTTTAATAAATAATTTTCTTAGATGTTTATAAGCAAATAAATATACTGTATTTAGATTCCGCTAATGTGGAGTAACAGATTCAGCTGGTAAAATTCATAAAACCGATGATTGATATTGAGCCTTGGTGATATCACATAGAGCCTATACAGAGGCGTACAAATTGTTACATTCAACATATGATTTTTTATATTTACTTAGTTTTCATATCTTACTAACCACATTCAAGATATCAAATTAGCTTATGTGATGCATGTTTAGGATTTTTGTAATAATTTTAAATTGTATACTTGCAATATATCAGCTTCGTGATATTTATGAATCAAAAAATTCAAAATACAGGGTTAGCGCAAATGAATGATCGGATTTTAAAAATTTATATTTTCGAAACTATTACACATATTACACGAAATTAAAGAAAAATATACCAAGTTTTTTTCAGTTACAAATGTTCGATGTGTGACCCTTTTGTTACACGACAAACATCTAATCTGTAATCAAGTTCGTTCCACACATTTTGTAGTATCACACTGTCAATGCTGCACAACTGCATTCTTTAAGTCCTTGCGGTGTTGTCGGCATCGGTGGTTCATAAACAGTAAACAGTGTCTTTGACGTACCCCCATAAAAAAAACTTGGTATGTTTTTCTTCAATTTTGAGTATAACTTATTGTAATATGTGTAATAGTTTCGAAAATATAAATTTTTAACATCCGGTCATTCATTTGTGCTAACCCTATATAATAAAAAATAATAATCAATTGTATGGATATTTTACAGAGGAAGGAAGAAACTTAATCATTCTGATTTTACTTTAGAGTTTCTTGTATCCAAAATTTCAGTAATATTTTAAAAATTGACCACGTATTTTTTAATTAATCCTTAGATTTTCTCACCATTTCAGATACCTAATTAAGCAGTGTAATCCCACCTTCAATGACATGATAACCCTTTATCATTGACGGATAGTTTTTCCTCTATTCTTGCGGTTGCTGTAAGTTTGCAAAATAGCGAATTGATTTTCGATCGATTTCAGCTGTCAGCAACTTTGTTGTAAGCGTTCTCCTGCTAATTAATGAAGGCTTACAGGGGACATTCGAGGCTGAAGAGTCTTTGCCTTGAAATCCACTGGCTTTGTCTTGCTTGACCATGAAATCACTCGAGACTAGAATCCTAAGCAACCTATCGAATAAGAGCGCGTCTGTGTATAAATTTAACAAATTACGGTTTTCCTTTTAATTAATTTCTTTTTTTACGTAGAAAATTCCAAACTTAATACTTTAATACACTTTCCTTTGAACCATAATAAGGGCCATATGCATTACTTTATTTTATGTTTTAATTTTTTACAAAAAATCAATAGCTGCATATTGTATTAAAGCTTGGTCTGAAGACTATAGATTACGAGTATTGTGCTTGTGGTTTTTAAACTTTTCCACAACAAAAGAAAGCCATAATATGTACACCATAAATGCATATTCTTTATGAATTCCTAATGAATCAGAGATTTACTACAAGGTGATTCAAAAGTTACTGCGCAGGGGCTGGAAATGGTATTTAATGAAAATAATGCTGGAAATGCCCGCCACCGGCCTCATTAGTACATTTGCATGTTGTGAAACGCTCTGCTCATTATGGCTGGTGAGATTTGTTGAACTTCAATGGTGATTTCCTCCTTCAGCTCATGCAAAGTGTACACGTTTCCATGCACTACTGCACAGTAGTTTTTGAATCACCCTGTATTATGATGAATTGTCTAACACTAATTAATTATAGTGAAATTAATGTTAATTTTTAAGGATCTAGTAATATTTCTCCCAAAATTCAATTAATGAAGTAAATATTCATGATCCACGATTTTGATTTGAAACAGAAACCCCAAGACTCCCCGGCTCGTCGTTATAGCCAATGAACCCAGCGTTTTGACTTCATATTGACTTCATATCAGCGTAAGAAGAAGAAATTGATACTGGCGTCCGTTCCAAAAATAAAAGTTTGGAGAAAGCCCCTTATCGTTTTGTTTATTTTTGAGAGCAACTGAAATTCAACTCATTCAATCGGCGATATCTTTCTCAATTTTCACGATATTTGCTTGGGCTTTTTATAAGAGTAGGTCTATACATTTGGCTAATAAATTATGCAAAAGACAATTTGGTAACGCATGCGCATGCGCAGTTAAACATTATTTAGTAAAAATGCTCATATTTCATCAAATATTTAATATTTTTCTATTTTGATTGCAGGGTGTTGTCTATAATGTAGTTTGTCAAGTTTCCTGAAAATGGCACTGCATTGCGTTGAAAATCATGCTTGTTATAAACAAAAAACTTACAAAAACATTTCGACCTTTTTAAAGAAACCTTTATATCTCCATGAATATACGTGCTATTCTCATACAAATGAACACATAAAAGTAAAACAAGCCTCTTAAGCATATGCTACAGATATGCTACAGCTACAATGCATTTCAAGCATTATTTTTTACAGGATGATTCCAAACATTATTTTTTTGGTTCACTTCTTTGCTGGTCCCCTATTTGCCTTCGGGAGAAAACCTTCGCTGAAATATATGAAGTGCAACATCCTTTTTACACTCCTGAAATTTCAGGATAATTCGTCAAGTATTTTTTTAGATATTCGACAAAACGTCTAAAATCGAAAGTGTCCGGTCATTAATGGCAATATGGTGTAGAATAAAGCATGACATGACAATTAACATGAAAAGTTTTTTAAACCATCAAATAAACAGATCAAATTGCACACTTGGATGAAAAGATTTTAATTTGTTTATGGTGTTCTTTACATACACTGTTTAAAACTTAAACGAAATCAAAAACTCGATAATGAGCAAAAAAAATGTCTATCCATTCGAGGCAGTAGGCAGAGACTTTAACGATACTGCTGTCAGCCGCTATCGCTTATTATTGTCAGGAGGGAGCACGCGACGAGCACATCCCAAGCGTATACCTGCTACCCTATTTTCATTCAGAAGGGACAGGTCCATTCTAATCTGCCTTGACTCTCAGCCCAAGTACCTGATTTTGCAACCGATCAACATCCAGTAAGCTCAGCCCTTACAGAGCAGGTAAAAACCTTTTTGCATCCGACTGTACGTGCCATTTGAGACGTTTTTCAAAATAAAATTGAATGTTTTCACTTAGACAAGTAAAGGCAAAAGAATGACCAATCATTTCTCTTTAATGTATAAAAAATTTGCATTATTCAAATGATCCTACGAGAGGATTGTAACCATTCAAAAAGTAAGGGTGAAGGAACAAAAAACTTTCCCCTGGACCTCATAATATAAATATCACTTAAGAAAAAAGTATTTATTTTTATATAAAGGTAACATTGCTTATTATTTTGTATCCAAGGGTAAAAACATATGAAAATGCAATTGAGAATGAATTAAAAACCTCAAGTATAAGAAAAAAAACAAATAAAAATAATTTGAAATATCTAATATCGGTCGAGAAATAAATAACTAGTGTATCTAGTGTATTTTCAACGTTGATATTATAGCAACTGATATAAAAATACCGTAAGTTCGATCTTTGTTAAACAAAGTAAAGGGTGTATTTATTTGATTTAATTAATTTGAAGCGTTCGTTACATTTTACGACTATTTTACAAAAGCATGGCAGAAAACTGTTTATTTCATTGGCATGAGGAATTAGAAAATTATAATAATCAATATCATTATTCAATTCTTTAAGTAAAATCATAAATACTTATTTGGCTTAAATTTGGAAATTTGGACATTATAGGAAATATATTCAAAAAGAATACTTGGTAATATTTCATAAGTATTCTTTATATAATTTAACGGCAAGGCACGGTGTAGCTTGGGAGCAGTCAATATTTATACGACTCGTCCATTGTCTTCTTCCGAAGCTCGCATAACGATTTCGGACTTTCTGGTTTATGTGGTTATGCATTGTTGCAAGCAGCAATCATTATATTTTAAGATAAAATTTTATCCCACCAAGAAGAGCAACTTTACGAATTTGGAATTCGTGAAACCAGTTTGAAGAGTGCAGCGAGTTTTCAGAAACATCCACAAAAAAGTTGTTTTTCAGTTTCACATGTCGGACATATTTATGGCCTATACTTTGGAAAACGTCGACGTGAAATTTAATTATATAATCGTCTCTATAAACAAGGGCCATGTTGTCTTTTTGAAGCCAATAATCTGATTTCCTCCCTTCGCAGTGTGAAAAATCTTGTTCTCTGTTTATTATCCCTTTCTTGCCTCGATTGGAGTGTATTGACCTTTCACTCCATATCATACATTTGGCTTCGGCGAGTGGAATGAAAGAAAGAGGGTAAAAGCAGAGCCTCGTCGTCGAGTGGGGTCTCCCATTTGTTCGAGCGTCCGACATATCCGTGTTTCTTCTTTCCGGGTGAATCTAAGGTTTTGGTGGTGAGAAACTTATCGTTACATTTATTGGGATTTATGTGTCATCGTGAACGGCCCAAGTACTGTCAACCACTATCTTCTCACCATCGTACAAGGTGATTGGCTGCGAAGACGTGCCCATAAGGTCTTCACCAATGATCTTCGCAGTTATCGCTTAAAAATCTCATCCCCACTCCCACGAAAAACTAGTATCGAGAAGAAGGGGAAAAAAGTTCGCCAAACTGCATATTTATTGCGCTATTTCCTTTTTATTAGGGTTTATAATGTTCAAAATTGACGTTTTCCTTAGTACTCCTTTAAAAAAAAGAATTAGAAGTGATTTATATGGAAAAAAGAATATACTCTTGAATAATATGAATACTATTAGCAATTGGTAATCGTCTTATGACATGTTGGTTTTGTTTTTGATTAAAAATTGCTGATAATTTAGATATTAGGAAGTCAATATTTCCTAATCTTAGATTGCATTGATCTTCTCAATTGTTTATCAAATTTTTACTATTCCGGGTCCATATCTTCCAATTTAAAATTTAGGGAAATCTCTAAAAATATTTGTTACTGTCAGCTAATTTAGAGGCGATGGCTACGGAAGAGATTAGCATCACCATCCGCCCACCCCCGCTGCGATATGTGGGAGCGCCGATCGTTCATTGGTGAAGAAGACTGAAATTGGACCAATGAACGACAAGGCTGATCGACGAGGGAAACACGAAACGTCGCTGCTGAAGGGGAAGAAGGAGAAAGGGAAGGAAAATGAGGGTGGCGGAATATAGTACAGTACATAATAAGAAAAACTACAAAGGGAAGAAGAATGAGAGAGCGGGAGGACTGAATGCTGGAAAGGAGAGAAAAGGAAGGCCTGTGTGGTTCAGAGGAGAAGAAAGGAGTGAAGGCAGCCGGCTAATGAGTCGACGGAGACGTTTTGGCGAGACAAGCGAGCTTCCACGACGACACTAGCTGTGGCGGCAGTCTGCGAGCGAAGCCCGGTCCGACGCGCATAGTGGACGGAAGCACGGCCGAGACGATTAGCACCCGAAAGCGGACTAAATCCACGACGGAGCGGCCTCCCGCATTCGACAGAAGAGAGTTGCAGAGAGTACGAGGCCGACGACGAGAAGGTCCGTCATTAGCACGCATTAGCGGCTCCCAGCCCGGACGACGCAGCTACAGAAGCCGCACGTTCTACGCCACGCAGAGGGTCAACCACAGATATAGAGTTAACTGTGGGGTCAACGGCCCGGCCATTGAATCCACAACGTAGCCAGCGAGGGATGTATTGCAGAGCCGTCTTTCCCGAATAACATAGCAGGTAACTAGGGGTCTACGTTATCACGTGATACGCGACCGCTTCGTTCCTGGCTATCCAGGAAGCAAATAGCATGTAAGAGAACTATTTACCGCAGACAATCTTTGGCACCTAAGTTAGCCCTTAAGTAAGATAAGTTATTCATTTATCATCGCCCCTAAATTAATGCTGACTTTTGGTTTGTCCGTCTATTCCGCTTTAGTGCCCATATCTTTTGCTACGTTGCTGCCCTCAATTGACATCCCGAATTGCGACTTACCATTTCAAATCCTGCTCCTGGACATTACTCAACACAAGAACGTTAACTGACACTTAATTAAGTATAATTTATGTTTGGACATTATTTAATTCTTGATAATCTGAGATTATCATCCATTTTGTGTTATCAAAATTTAGTTATACTGGGACATTCAATCGGATCTTTAAAGTTTAATGAACTGTATTCCCGTGTGCTGCTTTATCCCCCTCTCCTCACACTTCATTCACGTTAAAGAATTAATTACAAATCTTAAAGACTTTCATTTACACGCGCACGTGAGAGTTACAAAACTCTTTGCATTCTTTCCACAAAATTTTCTTTTGAAGTAGAGTTTATTCCGTCTGGATTTTTTGAAGTAATATCTCCAATTTCTTCCATTATCTATTTAATTTGAATAATCATATTGACCTTTTTAACCGGCCGTTCTGGGCATTTTTCAAAAATCTAGTATTCGTCTTTTATATAGACCCTTTCGCGCTGAGGTTAATAAACACGTCACCAGGGGTGTTTCGTATATTTTCATGAATCGCCGCCATTAAGACATCGCAGGTTAATCGAACATTGCTGGAGTTGCATCTTTTTAGAATAGAATCAACTGTGATAAAACCACAAGAATCGGTCATACCGCAGAAACATCTCTGTACAGTCTCTGCTCACAAGAAAATCCCTCGAAGCTGCATGTATGTCACAGATTCCCACCATATTGAAATATGTTACTCACCTGAAGCTACTATAGATGTTTGCGAAATAAGAGTGCGAAATTTTGTTTCTTTCAAAATAAACCGCGAAAACGAAAATATTTGAGCGCACACAGCCATACAAGGACACCATTGTTAAAGCGGATAGGCTATGTGGGATTCCCTTGTCAGTCTGCTGAGCTGGGATTGCGCGTTTTTTCTGCCTGCGATGTTATAATGGCGGCGCCCATTGAATTCTCCGATAGGGTGTCTCGCCATATGAAGCCCTTAGCTTTACTCAGTGTTTATGGTATTATTTGAGTTAAAAAATATCAAATTGCAACGGTTTCTCAATAAAAACAATAATTTTTATCACATGTGATTTAATTAAAAGTGAATTATTAGTTAGTTACAAGTTTTAATAGAGATGGAATCAAATACTAGAAAATCACACCTGTGAACTTACGAGTACGAAATTCCGCATGCATCTCGGGAAGCTTATTACAAAAAACCTCGTTCTCTGTAAGCTTTTGGTGTGGTATGATAGGAAACCTATTTGCCTGACCTATCGTCGTTCCAGCCAGCCTGATATCTCAGCATTATTTGCATGTTCAAGCAGAGTTGACATTTCTGTTGAAAGACGTTCCTGTTCTTACCAGATAAGACATATGGCTACATCAAGATGTCGCATCTACACGCTTTGGTATAGGGATCTAGAATATAGAAGGATCTCTACTTTGATAGATGTGGGATTACATTATATTAACAACTAAGATCAAATGAATATGTGAGCAACTTACGTAGCAACAGTTTACCAGCTCCATATTTGCAGAATAAAGCCAGTTTCCAAATTTTGTCTGCGCCTATGACGGATATCAGATTCAAAATCTACTTGAAAAATTATTTAAGCGACGAATCACAAACCAACTTTTGAATTTTTGAAAATTAGTTCGAAAAAAGTTTTTGAAGGCTTCTAATTTGTTTAATATCCAGTAATTAGCATAATTAAAGAGCATGAAACACGCTAGGCGCCGTATCTCAGTTTTGTCATGAAGTTTAATACAAACCTGTCTTCGGCTTATCATATGCAGTACCTGGGTTAACGTTGCGTGTGGGACTACAGCTTCTTTTGAATGGTTTGTAATAGACGGGATGATAAGCTTCAACCTTCATTTTCAGTCCAAGGACTGAATGGCAAGCTGTAACGCACCATTCTAGAAGTAATTTTAATTAAATTATAGCCTCGAGTTTGTAAAAATTGTAAATGTTATGTAAATTATGTTAGGTTAAGTAGTTTTGATTGGAGTTTAAATTAATTAGAAGGAAAATACTATCTCTAAACGATTTCATTTCAAGCTTTATGCGCGCTCACCGCTTCTGAATATTACAAATACAGCAAGTGAATCTATAAATGAGTTGCTAAACTTCTTATCACATCAATTTCAGAAATGAATTTAGCAATTAACAATGAAAGGTTTTCATATAATTATAAAACTGATCTAATTCTCATATGAACATCAATTTATTTGAAATTGCGTTTGTATTAAGTTATGAATGTTATTGCTGAAGTACACATAATAACGATTTTAAAATGTGCAATGTTTTTTTTTATCATTATTCTGGAAAAACCCGAGAACTTCGTCTTTGCACATGCAGACGAAAGATGTCAGTCTTGAAATTATCCTTTCGGGGTTTTACGTCGAACTTCAATTTGCCAATTAGCTAAATTTACTGCTTCATTACCTCAGCAGGCTCGTGCTCATTTCTGTAGCTTTCTCTCAATGAAGAAGGAAGGAGAAAGGAAAAAAATTTTAGAGTTCTGATCATTTGACATCAACCACATTCACTGTATTAGGTTCATGACTTTCTTCTGCAGTCTTGATTCAGTCAATCAGCCAATCCTCTCGACGGAACTTCTCCCTCGTTTCTTTTCTTTGATTTCCTTCTTTGTCTTTAAAGAAATGTATGTGTGTTTCTTCTTGCTTCGACGAATGAATTTGAAGAATTGCCTATTGTACTCGGTTATCATTGTTTCTGCTCTTAATGAATTTTTTTTTGCGGCTACAAAAAGTCTCAATAAGTTTCTATTCTTTACGTTAAATTTTGCGGAAACTTATTTTTCTAAAAATAATGTCACCAGAAAATTACCTTACAATCTGTTCATTTTTTATTGAAAATTTTAATTCATTGCTTCAATTGTCAAAACGATTGTACCGTAAATTACATGTACTGTGTAATGCGAATTTTTTTTCCGATCGTGTCTTTGAAAATTTGAACTTGCTGAGTAGTCTAGGACAAAAAGACGCACATGATATTCCGCAAATTTTTTGCAAGACGTTCTATAATTTGTACTATAAATGTGACTAAGGTAACTTCAAGAAATCTATGATCAACTCGTGATAACAATCCCACCATCATTAACAAATTGACTGATTCAATCCAATAATATGACCTCAACTGAGCTTACCTGCAATGCAAAAGTCATATGAGCTGAAAAGATAATGGTAGACGATGCAACCAAAGAGAGATGTCATGGAAATTCCCAGATCTGTTTCAGTTGTCAGATGACACCACCTGAATCTGTGTAAACAACGGCTAGGCTGCTCATGGCAACCGAAGAGAATTGCCCGGCGAATAGGACATACCATTTTGGGAGTTATAATGCCATTTAAGTTTCCTCGGTCTATGTTTTTTGGGAACATTTGAAAACATCGCTATCTATCATAGACAGTAAAAGAGATAAGCGATACTGGCAACTGCGGGATGTACCGAAGGATAGTGCAGCGTTCTTTAGATGTCATGAGATATGGAACCAGAAGACCCGCCAGTGCTCCTGCTAATATCACTAGAACGTCATGAAACGCGCTCAATTGGGCTCGAAAAGTCTAATTTGGCTCTGGAAGAATGGTGATGAATCATGATTCCATTTACTTCGGGCTGACGTGACGCAGAGCCCATCATGTCCTGAACCCCAGTTCTCAGAAAGCCACCGTACACTGGCCTCGTGTTCACATACGAGGGTTATTCGTAAAGTAAGGAACGTTTTGTAATAAAAACAAAACTATGTATTTCTAAAAAATTTTCTTTACCAATTTCGATGCACCTTAAAATATTTTCCACATTGTTTCCAAGTTTATTTAAGCACTTGTCATAGCGCTCAATGTACTTCCGCTTGATCACTTCATGGAAGCTGCCGCCGGTGAAGAAAGCCACGCAGTTTTCACTTATTCATCGTCGCTGAAATGCAGGCCGCAGATGAACTCCTTTAGATCCCGGAACAGGTGGTAGCCACTGGACGCGAGGTCGGGACTGTAAGGCGGGGATCAAGTTGTTCCAAAAAGATCTGATTAGTTGGGAACAACATGACACCCGCCTTACAGTCCGGATCTCGCATCTAGTGGCCATCACCTGTTCCCGTATCTAAAGGGCAGCCTGCATTTCAGCGACGATGAACAAGTGGAAACTGCGTGACTTTCTTCACCGGCGGCAGGTTCTATGAAGTGATCATGCGGAAGTACATTGAGCGCTATGACAAGTGCTTAAATAAACTTGGTAACAATGTGGAAAAATAGTTACATAGAATCTGGTAAAGAAAACATTTTGAAAATATATATAGTTTTGTTTTTATTACATCGTTCGCAGATGTGCAGATAGACACCCACACTGATAATACGGATGGTGAGGAACAAATTGCAGATTACGAATCTCGTTATTTTCAACTAATCGCAACCGCTAATCTTCTTTTAGAATCCTTATTTTACGAATAACCCTCGTAGAATGAGTTGGGTTCTCTCGTCTGTCTAAATACGCAGTAAACAGTATGTTATACCATAGATTTTCAGTATAACATGTCAGTATCAATATTCCTTCATAGATATTATATACCGGAAGAACGTTCGGATATTCCAGCAGGAGTTCACCATGTCATCGGGTCCAAGTTGCCAACAATTGGTTTGAGAAGTATTCTGAAGAGTTCCGACGAATGGAATGACCACCATGTTCGCCGGACATGAATCCAATCGAGCATTTGTAGGATGTGTTGAAGAGGTTGGTTTGGTTTGTTTGGTATTAACGTCCTTTTCAACTGCCATGGTCATTTCAGGACGGCGTTATAGGGGCCGCAAATTTTGCCTCGCAAGGGTTCTTTAACGTGCAGCCGGCAAACGACTACACGGGACCAACGGCTTTACTTCCCTTCCGAAGGAAGTGCGTGATCTCAGGAGTGTTGAAGAGGTATATTCACACATATGATTCTGCATTTACAGTTCTGTATCACGGAGATGTGACGAACTCACCGGGCGGCATGAGTCTAGGAATGATAAAAATAGAGAAATTTTAATATATGTAGTTTTCCAATAAAATCTGTTTTTCGTAGAGTAAGTCGAACTTCAAATAGGTATTTTAATCGCATAATTACAAATGCATTTCAGCACAAAGTAATCGTATTAGTTCAAAAGGCATAGCAGTCCCTTCAAACGCTACTGGGTAAACTTCTTCCTCTAAGTTATGTAATTTTTGAAAATGTTTTTAATTTTATGTTAAATTTTCTACCAATTCTATAATTCTTCTGCCTTGAATATGATAACTGTACGCAACGAACAAATTTTTTTTTTTAGTGGTTAAAAATAATTAAAAAATGGTGTCTAAATCTCTTTAAAAAGTTATTATGCAAGGAAATGTCTCTAATAATTAATGAATTATACATATTATTTTAGACATAGCTTATGATAAAGTTAATTTTCTCAAGTTCACCTTTGAATACATTTAAAAGTTTTCTTTTCTTTTTCTTTGTGATTTCCTCACTAAACTGAAAAAATGCTAGTACACTATTTACTTTGGCGTGATAAAACATGACACTGACAAAATCCTGCACACGCACCTGAACTAAATCCTGTTAAAGGAAATATTTTTTCACCTTTTAAAAATTAAGAAAAATCAATAAATGTTATTTTTACTTATTTTTAAATGTTCCCCTGCACAAGAAAACCGATCGAAAAAGCCATCATTTATATAACATTTATGTAACGCCTTTTACTAAGAGAAAATATAGAAACAAAAGATCGGTGTTTATCTTTGGGCTTTATTGTTTACGTATAAATAATAAATTTAATAATATTAATACTTCAAAAGGTAGTAGTTGAACAGTTACAAATTTCAAATTCAACTATATTTTTTGCACCCTCAAGATTAATTTTTAGTTGCGGATATAAGTAATTTAGTAGATGGATCAATGATACTTCAAAGACAGTTCACCGAGTCATGTTTGTGTCGATCACCCGTCTTTGCTTGGTGTCAAAAGTTTGAAGTAGGGAGAGAATCCACAGGTAATGAACCTCATAAGGCAAGGCCAGCAACTGCTTTAAGCTGAAATTCAACAACATCTGTGCCAGATGGCTCCCTAAGCAACTCTCCGAGGATCACAAAACCACCCGGTTGGAAATCTGTTCCATGCTACTGCAGCGATGTGATAGGGAAGGTGACAGCTTCCTAAGGCGTATTGTGACCACCGACGAGACATGGATTCATCACCATACTCCTGAAAATAAGCGTGCGAGCATGGAGTGGCGACCCGGATTCACCACAACCCAAGAAATTCAAGATGACACCCTCGGCAACGAAAGTGATGGCGACTGTATTCTGGGACATTAAGGGTATCATTCATGTCGAACCATAAATGCACCCTACTACTGTGACATATTGAAGATGTCCCTGAAGTTGGCACTAAGGAAAAAACGACCCTGACTCCTTATCAGTGGTGTTTGTTTTCTGTAAGACAATGCCAAACCACACACAGCCAAAACGACTAAAGACACACTAACGAAACTCAAATGGGACATCTTACCACAACGTCCAAAAAGTCTGGATCTCTCCCCTTGCAGCTATCACCTTTTTTGGACCATTGAAAGAGTTCTCAGGAGGGCAGAGGTTCGGCTCCAATAAAGAAGTGAAAAAGGCTGTCCTGACTTGGTTTCGACATCATCCTGAAGATTTTTACAGAACTAGTATCCAGATGCTCCCAGAACGCTGGATAAAATGTGTAGAGAAGAAAGGAGAGTTCTTTGAGAAGTAACTGGTGTATGTGTGTGTTTTGTAGTTCCCTGATTTTATAAAAAATAAAGTCCAGGTCAAATTTGAACGCCCCTCGTAACTTTTATTCTATATGTCATCTTTCCAATGCCAGCCTAAAAGAAATCGCATCTTAGAAGATCGCGTAGTCTCTAAAGACTTACGGCTTCTCCTTCCTCACTCCCGACAATACCAGATTAACTCTGTCCTGTTTCTTCCTGTGGGATGATTTAAAGAGAACTGTGTATAAAAATTAAAGTTTTTTTCAAGCACTGTTAAATACAAGACTTGGAAACAAACGTCCGAGAGACGATTACAGGCATTCACCAAGCGATACTGAAGCGAATCTACGTCAATACGTAATATCGAGTTCTACTTATCTAGATGATGGAGGAAATAATTTTTATGCGGACTAACGTACCAATTGCAATAAACCGCATTTTTATTTAGGGCTATTAAGTACGTGAAACATTTTTGAAATTCATCATCTAAAGACAATGCAACGGCTAGTGGTAATGCTTATGCCGATCGAACGACAATCTCTGCAAGCTTTTTATGGGCTTTTTACCACAAAGATTATGAAGTTTCTGGAGATTAGCAAGAAGTGAAGGCATAGTGATAAATTACTTCATGAACGATAAAGTCACATGAGATTAAAACAGGGATTCGGAGTAGTCTTCGCATGTGGCGAATTTCGAAAATTTTTCACAGACTTATGAATAGCCCTGTATGTTAAATAAGATTTAGGAATATATATGAATTTCGCATTTGGGTTTACTACCTAGTGAGTCGCCCTTTATAAGGACTTTCGTCTGATGCATTATTCCAGAAAAATAGATAGTTTTTGCCTATATTTAAGATCAAAGTTGTTCTAAAGAAAAATCTGTTATATACAGTGTACAAGCATGTTAGAAATGGCTATTTCAGCCTGCTTCATAATTCTCATTTCAATACTCTGCATAAATTTAAGTGTTTACGATAAATGCATTAAGAGTAATTGAATCAAATCAAATCAAATCAAAGAGTAGAAAGTTTGGGAAAGTTTAGCAAATATAAAATCATATTTAGCTATATTAGCATGTATTATTCATATCAGTAGTGGTTAAGAGTAGAAATTGCGTGCACAGAAATGAAATTTTATTCCTCTATTATGACTTACGCACAACAATTTGGATCATAATTAAACTGAATAGATTTAATCTCTCAAGAGAATGCTAATGAATAATTGACACCATGAAGTATAGACGATACAATACGTATCGAATGTCCAGACAACCTTTAAAGTTCTATATAATACCAGTACTAAATTTAAAATTTCGAGATATTCATAACCTATTCAAACCTTCGACTGAAATCAAAATGAAAAAAAAACAAGTTCATTAAAGAGCTAAATACAAGTGTCATTTAAGTCCACTAAGTATCAGTTAATTAATGAAACCACATCCCTCATCAATCAACAGCAACCTAATTAATAATCGCCAGGACCCAATTTTCCCTTGTCAGTTCTTTACGATCCAGTCGAATCGATTTAATTTGTTGGGAAAAGGGTGCTCAAATTAACGGAAAAGAGTTCGATTGCATTTAAATCAACGACATCGTTGAGTTAAAAAAAGTTTTGTCTAATTCTATAATCTTTTTCCACTGGAAGACTTAAATTGATTTAGTATTTAAATTTTCAATGAATATTCATTTTATTCACGTTCGTAAATTTAATTCGAATCAATTGGCTCTTTGAGCAATTCTATTACAAAATTTGATTGTGCTCTGCTAATGTGAGTCTAAACACTTAAGTTTTCTTTACTCTTAAAAAGCAATTCTTGCAAAATGAATTGAGAAGCTGAACTCTGCGAGTTGACTGTCGGGTTATGCACCTCATATTCATGGTTCACGAACAATAACCATTTTTCCAGTCTTAGAAGTGAAAAAATTCGTGATAAACGATTACTCTGGTGTAACACTTAGAGACCTCGCTATCGTTGTCGAGGACCTCTGGTTGATAACCTTACGGTGTACCTTTTCTTTACTTCCAGAAATTGGTTGCCGTGGTGATTGCACAACATTAACCCCTATGTCATGTGATTTCTATTTAAGCGAATAAAGTTATTTTTATTTCTCTCTTTTTGGACTTTGATTATTTTTTTTATTGGAATAAACATTTTTAATCAAAATTTCATGCACTAATTTTTATGTACAAAATTTGAAAAGTTTCATGTCTTTTTCAAAACTACTATAATTGTTGTTTTATTTTTTCTTTTTCGCTAATTTCAGAATTTTTGTAACATGGTTGAAAGAACACATCAATCCAATCGGGTGGATCTCTCAACTTTGCCCTTTTAAGATGCAAGCGTAATCCGATTGAGAACTCTTTCACTGTTGCGGCGGCATAGAGCGCAATGGCCGAACTTTTCAGCTGCAAACGTTTCGTCAAATCGATAAAAGACGAACACTTTTCCCTAGGCTTCTTATTAGCGCTGGTTTAAGTCCTTTGTAAAATAAAGGTAGGCATCTGTTCTTTTACCTTTATTAAATGTCCGAGTGTTTCGAATTGTAGCAAGGGTTAATTGATGGAGTCCACGTACTTACTTCTTTATAACGATCTAGCTTCGAACAAGCAAGTTAATTCATTGTAAGTGAAACTGAAGTAAAACTTGAAGAAAACTTTGACTGCATGATTGCATCGATGTAATAATAATAATAATAATAATAATAATAATAATAATAATAATAAAAAGCTTTATTTTTAATATAAATTTTTTTTTCAATGGAGATGAGAAATCATAAAAGCAACTCTAGTCTAATGTTCACATAGCCTGATGTTATTGCTAATGTCTGTTGTTGCTAATGTTAAAATATTAAATTCAATAATCCTTATACACAATATTTGAAAAATTTACCAATGATGAAGAAAAAAATTGTAGAAACGCTCGAAGAAACAGGTTCGGATTGTTAATGGTGTCTCGTTTAGTGATTTCTCGCATCGCCCCAATTATCTCCGTTGTCACGTGCGAAGAAATCCAAGTCGAAAATTAACTATAATCCATGCAATTTTCTCACTTTTATAAGCTTTTTAAAAGCCGCTGCTCTCTTCTTCGGGTGATGAAATCACAAATTGATATGCTGCTTTTATGAAGAACAAAAAAAGTTGGAAAGAGTTAAATTTGAATAAAAATTACATGAATTTTCAGAGTTCACTTTTGATTGGTATAAATTATAAATTTTGAATAACGTAAAAAAAATCAAATTAGGTCTATTTAAAAAGGAACTCCAGTTATAATAAAACTATAGTTGGATATCTTAAAATTATGGCGAAATTTTCTTCCAAATGAAAACAAAATACGAGGGTCTCTTACAAAATCATGGCAACTATCTTTTTCAGCAGAATCTCAGACCGCGATCCACATTTTTCGATATGCAGCAATGACATTGAGACGTATGATACTTATTGATGCCACTAGATGGTGTAGATGTTCAAGGATGGAAGAGGAAGGAATGTGTGAAAGTCAGGTGGTTTTCAGCCGTGTCAAACATGAATGTGAGTCAGCTAGATCAAATTGCATGCGTAAAAATAGCAGTCCTTTGCAGTCAAAACGTGAGGGAATGTCACTCATAACTCGTAGAAGCTGTTGGAGATCGTGCTCTCCTATACAGAACTTTAAGAAGGTGGATAGCAGCTTTCCAACGAGGACGAGTAGCAAGTACCGACATGCCTCGTACAGTGTGACCTACGACTGTTCCTACCCAGGGCCGCCGCCAGGGGGGGACAAACGGGACTCTAGTCCGGGGTCCCAACGGAAAGGGGGCCTCGTCAGCCACGGCATCAGGCACGAGGCAGAGCCCAGAGGGGCCCACACGTACCCAGTTGTCAGGGGCCCAAACATTTCTGGCGGCATCAGTGTCCTACCGATGTCGCCGTGATCGCACAATGCTTAGCGAACGACATACGATGGTCTCTACAGGAGTTGGTAACAGAAACAAATATTCACCATGCCACTTTGCGTAAAATTTTATGACCATATCTGCACATGCGCAAAATTGGTGCCAAATGGAGCACTTTCTTCTTCGTTAGCAGCGAACGGTTGGTTGTTTTGGAGATTACTTTGAATGTTCTTAATGTTAACGTGCGTACAGACTATTGTACTCAACATTATCACGGTAGATGATTGTCTTTTTTTTATTTTTACTCTTCTCCCTTGTCTCCAATATTTCCTAGTAACCCATGTAAGACATTATTGGTAAAGCACATTGTGTATATTATGTAATCTTTGTATGACACATTTCCCTGCAAAAAAATAGTTGCCATGACTTTGTAAGTAACTCTCATGTTGCTGGCGGATGTAATTTGTGATACAGTCGGTGACGTTTCATACAGGCCCGACAGGATACATAGGAGAGAAGCTGCACTATATTCAGACTGGAGTCCATAGGAATGCTAACGCCATTACCCATCTTGATACAAATATACGAAGAAATTTCATCTATATTGTCGTCGCTGCTGATGTTTTCTTCATTAGTGGGAGGGGTCTGGGACTCGGGTTCAAACTGTAGGTCTGTATCAAAGTTTTTTCTCAATCGTTTAAATTTATATACAGTTTTTCACCATCATAGCTGCAATAGGGAAAACACGAGCTGGTGATCACATCATCTCGGTTAGCGATTCTCGTTGAACACATCAGATCGCATCATCGCGCATACCTCTCTCCATACGCGTATCAAAGAGTGCCTAAAAACTTCCAATTTTCAGATATCGATTTATTATCGAAATAAATTATACCTTTCAGATACCCTTAAAGATTGTTAAATTTTAGATACAATTCAAATTTGGCTGGACTTCCTCTTTAATTTAATGCATTATTGTATCCTCCGATTATCTCCATTGTCGCGTGCCGAAGAAAATCAAAGCCACTGCTCTCACAAAATCAGCAATGAGTTTACAAAATTCATGTAATTTTTATTCAAATTAAATTTTTTCACGTTCATTTCATTCTTCTTAAAAACAGCATATCAACTTATGGCTGTGTCACTTGAAATAAATAACAGTGGCTCTTGAAAAGCTTAGTGAGAAAACCATGAATTTTATTTATTTCTTCGACTTTGATAAACGTAAAGTCTAATCATCTCAAAATTTAGGAAAATGATATCGAGTTCCTAAAGCTTGGCAATGTCAATTCTCTCGCTTAATTAATTTCTGAATAAATTTTTGATAAATATTTTATATTAAAATACATAATACTATTTTTGAAATTAATATTAATCTCTAACACGTGGAAAATGAAAAGCGCATCCAGATTTTTGATAATTAGAATTTTGTTAATTAATCGTAAAGGCGAAAGCTTTTCAAACACAGAATCTAAGTAGTACTTTTACGCATCATGCTTATTTGATAAAAGCGCGATGGTGGCTTTCTGTGAAGTTGAAATTCTATGACATGATAATGGATTAATGATTAACTTAATCCCTAAATGGATAGAACCCACAGATAAAAAATAATAACTTAAAGAAAGCGTAATAAGATAACGTTTGCAAAACCATTTAAAACTTCATTTCATGAAAAAATCCAATTTTTCTTTTTAATGGAGAGCCGTTTTTCAACGTCAACATTGCGAAAATCGTTTAACCACGCGGTAATGTATTTGTGAAACCCTTCAGTTTTGACAACGATGCTAAATGTGTTGACATGGAGTTGGAAACATATGTGCGACTTATAAAGTAATTTAATACTCAAAGATTGAAATTTAAAACAGATGATATGCTTATTCAAAGTAGTTCAACTGTGAACGAAGGTGACTTATTTGGTTGTTTTTTATGAAAATTCATAGAAGCAACGTGGAAAGACGAAAGTTTCGTTTCTTAGAATTGAACGAAAAAATTATTAAGAAATAATCTCTGAAATGTGTTCCAAGATTAAATGAACAGACATTAGACCTCTCATTTTGATAGACAAATGTATTTTAATGTGAAATTCCAATGAAAGAGAGTGAAATGCTTCGAGGTCCTCTCTCCAAAAAAAAAAAAAAAAAAAAGAAAGTGATGAAATGTTACATTTTGTGGTTGAATCTGTGGTTTCATCTTTTCTGCTTATACAGAAAAGTGACAAGTGCTAACAACATGAGTCATCGGGTCGATTTTTAACTGTGATCATCAGTATTCAGATGCCAAACACGAAATGTATGTCTCGGCTTTACTGTACGAGCAAGAACCAACAAAAATTTCATGTTTAAAATGTTCATAGTTTTTGTAAAACTTATTATACCCAATGCTCTATTTTGAGAATCCATCGGCGTTCTGAAAAATGATAATAAAAATAGTTATTAAAAGGATTCACGAAAATATTTGTTCGTAATACTAACAAATATTTTCGTGAAGCCTTTTAATCCTAAGTTAGCATGAATTTTTAAATGCTTGGCTTCGCTTTAATAAGTCTGACTCGCTAAGTACATGGTCACTTTGGAATCTTTTGAAATCTTAATACATCTGAATACATTTATTTCTACAAGTTAGCGGTCCTGGTGTATAATTTTAATTATCATAAAATTTACATAGTGATAATTGGAAATGGTTCTTGGCGATATTTTTTAAAATATATTTAATTTACTTAGTGTCTAAAGTTAATTTTTATTTATTCAGAGCATGCAAATAATTTTGAGTTGCTCAGTAAGATTATATTCTTAGTAATTAAAAAAATTGCTGACTCACCTTTCACCAAAGATCTGAAACGCGCTCCGAAACTTAGGTATGGCGTCACGCAGTCGACGCTATAGGGTGAGAAAAATAAAAAATGGGAAAGCTTAATGCTTACGACTGTAGTAGAAGTGATTTGCTTGTGAAGATTTGACAGACTTTGAGCGTAGGATGATTGTAGGAACTAGGCGATATCAGCAAAACCAACGTATTCGTAAAATGGTCAAGACCAGCTGTTGTTAAAGTACTTAAAGACCAAAAAAATGGGTCTCAACGCGCAACATGTGGTCGTCATCTACTAGTGAATGTCAAAGACAACAAAAGGGCTACAGTGGAGCAGATTACAGCACATCTCAATCAAGGATCCTCTTAAATGATCTCTGAACGCATGACCAATTTCATCCTCTCATGTTGAAAATTATCTCAACAATCAAAATTAACTTTCACCTTTCACCTCATTGTTCAACTTTTAAATAAATTTAAAAATATTCCAATTGAAGATAAGCCTGGATAGACTAAAAGCGTTTTTGAACTTTTATTTTATTTGGACTTCACTTCTTCAAAAAACTCCAAAATTATACACTTCTTCAGCATCTCAGATTTCCTTCTACAAGATGTTCCTTCTACAAGCAAGTCATCTCTTTCAATAACTCAAACATCTCGTACAATATTGGACTATTAGTGAACTCTATAGTTTATTTTAATTTATTTTATTTTATATTATTTATTATAATTTGTAAAGGAAAATCACAACTTAAAATATTAATATTATCTTCTTTTTTACTTAAACTACTCATCACAATAGAGAAAGCTCCTTTCAAAAGATAATGGTCATCATGGTGCAGGATTGGTTTCAGGAACATGAAGAGTTTAGACGGCCCCAACAATGTCCAGATCTCAATCCCAGTGAGCATTTGTAGGATTAAGTTGAAAAAGCATGGTGTCAGATTCTATAAACCACCTATAATATCTCGTGGTGTCCTATGCCAAAAGAATTGACGCAATATTAAAGTCTCAATAGACGATTCATTCTTCCCATTTATCCGGCTAAAGTACGAGTGGAAATTGGAGTTTGTGGATGGTTATTAATCAAATCTTCCCTATTAGTGCCCTAATATACACTCACTCAACAAAAGTCATGGCACACTTGCCTAATAACGTGTTGGGCCCCCTCTGGCCCGACTAACGGCGGCGACCCGTCGTGGTAGAGAGCCTACCAGTTCCCGGAACACATCCACAGGACCTGATAGATCGTTCGATGGCGTCCCACAAATGTTCAATGGGATTTCAATCTGGGTAATATGGAGGCCAAATCATTATGGTGAATTCGGTAGCATGTTCCTTCAGCCACTGCCTTGTCATAATGGCCTTGTATAGAGGCGCATTATCTTGCTTGAAGATGCCGTCGCCCGCGAGGTAAAAACTTCATGAAGGGGTGCAGGTGGTCCCCAAGCAGATCGACGTAGGAAGTAGCATGGAGAGTGGATGTCAGATGCACCAATGGGCCCATTGCATGCCAAGAGAAAACACCCCAGACCAAAATGGAGCCTCCACCTACCTGGATGGTTCCCACCTGACAAGCGGGATCCACGGATTCGTGTGGCCTGCGCCAGACACGAACACGACCATCGGTCCGATACAGCTGAAACTGTGACTCGTCGGACCAGGCAACCCTTCGCCGGTCCTAGCGGTCCAGTGTCGATGTTGATTGGCTCAGGCTAAGCGTTGCCGACGATGTGCAGCTGTCAAGAGTGGCACCCGTCGTGGCCTCCTGCTCCCAAAGCCTGCAGCTGCCAAGTCATGGACACAGTTGTGGGACGTCCCTGGTTGTACCGTATGGTGATTTGGGCCGTTGTCGCCCATCGGTCAGCAGCTGCAAGCCGGGTGACCCAGCGAACAACACCTCTGGCATCAATGAGGCGTGGACGGCCCGTCCGCTGTCCGAGATGGGTTGTAACCTCTCGTTGGGTGTACCCTCGATAGACCGTTGCAACGGTTGTGCGGGAAAATTGCAGGGTGTTGCCTACATCTGATATTGAGGCACCCATCCGTCTGGCACCAAGAATTATCCCTCGTTCAAATGCGGATAGCTCTCGATGAGCTGCCATTTCTGCAGCTAGTTTTGCTTACAATGATTGTGTGATATCAAGGAGTCCTGTGCACCTGCATTCCGAGAATGGAAGCAGCGGGATCTGTCTCATTACGGACAGGGAACCTGATTGGAGGGGTGTGCCATGACTCTTGGTGAGTGAGTGTATTGTTAGATAAAGTTTATGCTTAGTTTCAATCTTGCCGTTGAGAATGAAGGCATAGCCTTCGAAACGTATATCGGAGTTTCATATCTCGGTTGTTTTGTAGTGGTAAGAGGTTTTACTTCATATACAGGCAATTCGACATCACAGTTCCTTCTTATTTTTTCATTATAGCGTTATGGTGAATCCCAATAATCTCTGAATCTGAACAACGTACAAGCAACAAATTTTGTCAAAAGTAGCAAAATGGCTACAGAAATACCGTAGATGATGAAACAAGTTTATAGAGAAGAAATCATGCACTGTTAAAGTAGCACAAAGGTTTCACGAAAGGCAGGAAGTTTGTTCCAGCGGCCGACGAACAGTAAGAACGGAAGCCAATTTTAAGTAAGCTATGCTGCGTACTAACCGTTTCCAAAATATCGATGATATCGCTGCTACTTCGGGGATCAGTCATGGCACCTATCAAACAGTTTCTCACATAGTAGCCGTAAAGCAGCGTGAAGATCGCTTTACCATTTGCGATGACCTCGCCGACCATGCTGACCAGACTCCACGTTGCTAGAACTTCGTTCAGCAGGCGGGTTCAGATTGCTGCGACACAAACCTTTCAAGAATGCAGTTGCACTGATGCTCGCAGTATGATTATTGACCGGGTTGCTTAATTTGAAGGCGAAAGTGGATAAGGATTCTGCGAGATTATTGACTGTAAAATAGCAATATATATTTTTTATTTTGTTGTTGTTACTATTGAAGGTTATTTCTTCTTTTTTTTTTGATTTGTGGGCACTGGTGATCTTTTTTAATTTTTTATTTTATGGTTTTTGTTTTTAATAATAAAATTAGCTAATTTATCAAAATTAAAGAAAAACTTTTTCTCTAGTATTTGAGGTTTCCCCTCAATTTAATTCAGTATCATGTACTCTTACGAGTTTGTATAATCCTTCAATGCTTTTTTTTATTGTATTAAAGATTTCGTCTGAATTTAGTTAAATTCTAGAGATATTTTCTATTAAAGTCAGTTTTATTAAAAAATCCTATAAAAACAATTTCTAAAAAATTCAATTTGCCGTTGACCTTTATATTGTGGCATTTTACTTGAACTTATTTCTTCCATTTCCCATTTCATGCGTTTCAGCGAATCCTTTGTTGCAGTTAAAGTTCAGATGTCATTTTGTGATGAGATATTTTTAAAGCACATAATTGTTCGTGACACTTTAAATCAATACCCCTAGGGATTGGTTAAATGGGGATATCGTCGGCTTTATTAAATTAAGGTAATTTGTTTCCATTGACGGTTTCGTCGTTCTGTACTCTTCTTTGTTAAGATAATCTTTTTTATAATACATTGATCATTGATCCCCCTCGAGCCATTAGTTCACTTTCGGATCACTGTTGGCAATGGTTAAGATTTCGTCATGGTCTGTTGGTTTAGTTAGCTAAGTTTGTTGGGCAATTCGGCGAAATGTGATGCCATGAGGGCCAAAATCAATGAGCACGGATTCCTTTATAGACAGTTGTTTAATTAGGAAATCAATGGGATCCATTCAAAAATATTCGTTTCTACTGCCTTTCCTTCCGGAAATATTTCATGACAACCAAATCAATCAATCGATCAATAAATAAGTAAATAAAATTTCGAGAATTTCAATCCTCTATTCTTCTGTCGAGCTGATGATTTGTCGTAGATGTTCAAATAGCTTTTAAACATAATTTAGTATTATTTGCTTTTTTTCCCTTTCTAAATTTTAATTAAATTTTATTAATATTGCTCTAAGATTAAGGGAATAAAGAGAATAAGCATTAAATTTAAATGCGGAATTTTTAAACGTAAAGGCCAAAGCTAAAACCAGTTTAACATAGAAGACGCGTTATTTAAAATTATTTAATCAGCTTTGACTGAATTGAATTAGGGAAACCTATATTATTAATTTTCACGTCTTTTACATTAATTTAATTTCAGAATTGAAATTAGAATTTTAGAATCTTATCAAGGAAAAGCATGAAGATTTAAATGGTTCATGCAGTTTTAATTTTTCCGATTTATTTTGGTTTTGAATATCGGTAAGATTTAATTCTATTTTACTTATTTATTTCTACAACCATTTCTTTCTTCACTCTTCATCATATGATTAAAACACGCATTTTGGTTTTAGAAGGGAACTTGGATCTTACATTTTCACTGAGTAAACAAAAAACTGTAAAACTAAGAAAATATGCTTAGGCTAAATTTTCATCTTTTCGCTTTTATTTTCGGTGTCGATGCTCAAATTAGAAATGATTTATGCAAACACATTTATAAAAGTATTATGCTTCAGAAAATCCACGTTCAGTGTGATATTTGCTTTGAATTTGCATCATTAACTTCATTCTGAATGGTAACCTCGTTTTGGCCATCATTATTTAAAATACTCTGAAGAAATGTCTTAAAGCTGAGCAATGGTCAGATAAGTAGGTCTACTTAACATTTTTATCGCAAGTTTATTTTTTTTATAATAAAATGATTGTGAATCTTGTAACCCTATATATTATCTCTCGCAGTTCTTCTTAGCCAAGGGATAAATACCTTTAAACTTAGCCCTGTATTCCCATCATTTCGCCCTTTGATAACATGAAATGTTACGGGGCTCCGGGCCATCTTCATCAAATTTTCCTGCATCAAGCGCCTTTTCGCCGCCGTTGAGAAAGGGGAATGTTTAAATTATTCATGATCACACCAAACCCTGGTGACCGCAACAGAAAGGCAACGTTGTTCTGCAAAGAGAAATGCAATCCAAATCCCATTGTCAAACTCTTTAAAAAAATTCTCTCCACTCTTCCCCTCCTCCAACCTCCAGCCTACTTACTCCGTTGGAAGTGTTAGTAAGGAATCAATATCGGTGGCATTTAGAAAAGACGACAATACTATTCGCCACCAATCGATGGAGGCCATTGCTCTTCGCCAATTTTTTTTCTTTTTGGAATCATATTCCTGTTACTGAGTGGAACGTAAAGAATTCGTCTTGGCCGTTGGAAACGTTTCAAAAACCATTTGCCGACTGTCCGAACATCACTCCGACCAAGTTCCCCTGAAATTGTACTTGTCGAATTAAGCACGATCGGCCTTCAATAACGACTTAAAACGCTCGTTTAGGATAATACAAATTTCTTTAAAGTTCTCGAGGACTTTTCTAGTTAAACGGTGTTGGAAATGGTTAATAAAACCGCTTTCACATTTATTTTTGTCATTTAATTGCAATACAAATACCATTTTACATCATTTTACATCCTTTAAACTTTCCATGGGCATCCGCTGCAAATTTTCCAGCATGGGGCAAAGGCCAAATTTCCACAAAAATCATAATGCAGTCGAGGCCTGATCCAAAGATCGGCAAATGCCCGGTTTGTGCCCCCACTCCGCTCATGATTGCGTCCAGTGAAATAAAACTTGCAAATGAAACTGACCCTTTATTATTTCAAATTGTATGCATATTATGCATCCTCAATAAAGGATGATATTAACAGTTCTCCTTAAATTTTTGATTACGTAATTGATCATATCAGAAATACGAGAAAGAAAGCTTAACACAAGTGCACACCTTTGCAAAACAAAACCAAAGAGAAATTTTCTCTGTGCTTCCAGGTTGATAATCTTCTGCAATTGATTATCATCGTTTGTGTACTCTAAATTCAGGACACCTATTTGAAAGCGAGTATCGTTTTTCGTGTTGTGTTGAATATCGATCTCACTAAATCTAGTTTTCTGAGTATGGCGGGCTAGTCATTAATTACCAAGAAAAACTATTTTAATTACTATATCTTGCTAACGAGGACCTTTCTATACCCCACCTTTCAATTATCTCCTGTCAAGTGTTGGCAACGAACTTGCACGTCATCCTCAGTAAAGGTCCGTAAGGTCCATTCATCAGCGTTCGTGAATTGCTGCCCCTTTAGGGGATCTTCACCCTTGGAAATAGGTAATTGTTCCCAGGGGCTAGATTTGAGGCATCCTATGGCTAATGAAGCACACTATGTTCGCCTTGCACAGTTGTTGCCTCAGTCTTAAATCCGAATGAGTGCAGAAAAATTCCTTCATACTAAATTTTATACGAGGCGCGTCTCGAAAGTAAGGTTACAACGGCTAGTATTCTTTCAAAAAATGTTTATTTGACAAAATGTCCACTACAACTTATTTAGTGATACAGGGGTTATTTTTACGTAATTGCCGCCATTGTCCAAATACTTGTTAAGTCTAGGTATTAACTTCTGTATCCCACAGTGACAGCATTCTGGCACCTGCTGCTGAAACAACATTTCAACCTCGTGCTTGATCTCTTCATCGTCGTGGAAGCGTTGTCCTGCTACATGTATCTTCAGGTTTAGAAAGAAGTTCAGAAGTTCACCAGAGACTACAATCGCCATACCCTTCCTGTGTTCGTCATGAACATCTGTCCTGCTTCCAGAAAGTGCACGACACCACTTCGTTACATGCTGTCGATTCAAGATGTTTCCTTAAATGTTTCGAGATGTTTTAGTTGTGAAGATTCGTTGTGGCGTAATGTATATTCAGTCTATTTGTATACAGGAACCAAATCCAAATTTTAGTTCTAAACTTTTATTTAAAGCAAGTTATGAACAGGGATTATTACGCAATATTTTTGTTGTTATAAGCAGAAGTTGAAAAACTCGACGTAATGAATTATTAAGAGAGAGCTCGAGAAGGAATTCGTGCGCAAATTTTCTTCTATGAACTGAGTATTTTTCCTTTCTTGGAGAAGGTGAAATGTTTTACCAGAGTTAAGGGAATAATTAATTATCCAAGAGTGGAACGTCTCAAAAGTGCAAATTGGAATGGGGAATTGAGCCATAATAGAAAAAGCAGGGAATTAAATTAATTCCACGGATAATTGTAAAACAAAAAAGTGTTCATTGAAAACATGAAATTTTGATATAGTAATGAATCTTACTTTCATTAAAGGAGGCAACCTAAAATGAATTAAGATTAGGGTCCTGGGATATTATTCAGTAGAGAATAATAACGAAAAACAATAAGAGCCGCAATCGTAGTGGAATCGATGCGAATTTCCAGGCGAATTGACGATACTGCATCACTTCATGGAATAGAATGACAATAGAACCGATGAACGCCATTGCTGCACGGTAACTATGAGATACCTATTTGCTTATTGATCATTAAAAGGAACAGTAATTGCTTATTGGTTGTTTATCGAGAATTTTGTCATATTTTTTTGAGTTACGATGTTGAAATAGTTAAATCCCGGCCAACATAAGCTGTCTAACCGATGGATTAAATTGAAATTGTTGCCCAATACTATAGATGAATTAAAAGCAAATCCACGATGTATGGAACTGACTGTTAAACCCACTTACTCAGGAAATTGACGGTTAAAGCCATTGTCAAGGTCTGGAACTGACTGGTAAAATAAAGTGTAGTCACATTTGTTGAAACGAGAAGTTTGATCTCCCAAAAGAACACTGGAAGGGGTACTTAGAAGAGAAAATAAGTCGAAATGGTTCCCCGTTCTATGATAAGCGTTGTTCTCAAATTTGAATAAATATTTTTCTATAGTGCAAACTTTGACAATTCAATCATATAAAAATTAACTCGGATCCAGGATTTACCTAGTCGCCCTACTGAGGACGTGAAACTCTATCCCCCGTGGTGGCCACATCGTTTAGACGCAAACTAAATTCATATAATTATAAAACTCTAAATAAATGATAAGTAATTTCTAGGTTCATGTTCTTCACTTATTATTTTTCTGCCAAAAAGAAAGACTGATAAAGGCAAAGGAGGTCAAGCCTACAAGAAAAAGATTACAAAAGCTTCTTGCACATTAAACTTAAAAACTTAATGACCTTTAGCATTAAGTTTTTCGTATTCTTGAGTTCGCCTTTTGATACTTGACAACCTTTTGGAGTTATGTTAATTAGTAAGAGAACACGAATACTAGAAAGAGAACGCTCTTCTCTTTTACGTTTCTGGCCCGCGTATGTAGCGTTATCGTTACTTCCACCGAATGTAAAGCTAATTAGCAGAAAGCATTGTACTGTCAGCTATCGCATAACGTGGAGACCTGCTTTATTTTTTTCTTAGGGTCGAATTCAATGCATTTGCAGAACCGTTATCTTGTGCTAACATTCAGGAGATCGTATGCCGTTATTTGTCAGGGGGATTTATCAAGAATGAGTTTGTTGTAACGGAAGCCGAAAGGGAAACTCGACGGTAGCCGCTCTTGCAAGCGCCCGTATAGGTGAGATACGTCCGCATCCTCAGGAAGTTTGAAAACGGACCGAAAAGTTAGAAAAAGATAAGAGACAAATTTGAGCGAGCTGTTAAACATTTCACTCGCCTGATACGGCTGTCGTCCTATTGATTGCTTCTCAGTCACTTGACAGTTGTTAAGCGCGGCGGCGGCGATGGCGGATGAGGATTCGTCGCGATGGGCAATTTTATATCGCGCCTTCCAAAACTGCACTTTCTTCCTTGAATGGATATGAATTTTTTTAGCATTTTTAAATTTTTGTTCATTTAGAAATCCCTTGAAGGGATTTGTTTAAGAAAACAGCTGGGTTTTTTAAGTTTCCAGGTGTCTAAAATTTTGGAGGACAAGCTAAGGACAACGTCAAGTGCTACAGAAAATGCTTTTATAATAACTTACAGGTCGAAGATTAAATTCCAGTTATCTTACTCTTGAAAACATAATTTTTTTCTCAAATTGGCATTCTCAAATTTCATTTCGTTTTGCCTATGTCGACATGCCAGCTTTTAAAATACTGCTCTCTCATTTCAATATTTAAATTTTATTGCTGGTAAAAGTTTTTTTTAAACACTGTAAGCAAACCCACCCCGAAACTTCAGACTTTCAAATCAAGTTTCAACGAACTTTCAACGCATCTTTGCCGTTAACGTATATCGAGTCCAGTTTTATTTAATCATTTGGCAACATTTTGATGAAATAAATCGATTTTTAAATTAAAAGCTCCTAAGTAAGCTTTATTAGCGATTTAGATTGTTTTATCCCATAAATTTATAGCATTAAGTAGACATCGTTCTTATCTGTAATCAAGTCATTTTTATTAATGAAAAAAGGACAATAAAAATATTTCATTTTGAATAAAATTACATTTCATTCAGTCTCAAAATTACCGATTCTAATGAGATTTCTCTCTCGAAAACTTAATTTTCGCTATTTCCTTTCGTGAGTTTGTCAAGATTTTTAGGATCATGTAAAATATCTTTAAATTAAAATCGATCTCTAGCCCATTTTGAATAAATGAAAAGTATTTTTTTGAGTGTTTCGGAAAATTGCGGAAACTGAGACATTTTCTTATAGAGACATTTGTTGTGAGTGAAATTTACATTCGGTTCCGAAGGCTTGATTGAATTTTAAATTGGTTCCAGATGAAACGGGGAATAAATGAGTTCATCTGCCGGGGAAGATCAAGAGAAGACAATAAGCATTAAAGTTCATCTGGAAAGTTTCCAGTTTGGAATTGGATTCTCACTCATTTATTCTCATCTGGAAAATGTCCGCTGGAAAATCATTGCTTCCACTAAAAAAGAAAGGAAAAAAAAAACATATTTATAGCAGGAACGAGGCTAATTGTTTTACTCGCCTAATTTCAACGATTAATCGTTTTCTGAATATTTCTTCCTCTCTATTAGGATAACAAATTTCTAGAGAAAATTTATAAAATTTATGCTTTAATAAAATAAATGAAACTATAAGGATTAATCGACTAGATACAAAGATAATTTCATGAAAGCGGTTGGAATTTAGAGGTTGAACATTTCATTTTTGTACATAATTTATTATTATGATTTTAAAATTGAAACTAGAGTTTCCCCTTTAAAAAGTAAACCCGTTCGGTCTGACTGCCAACAAAGCTTGTAAAAGATGAAGTCCCTGACCCACGACAACCAGTGAACACAATGTCTTTATCCCCAGGACAGATCAGAAAACTGTAATTATAGTCGAACCCCATTATTACGAATTTCGTGGGACCCAAAATTTTGTTCTTTTTATTCAGGAATGAACGGATACACCGATGGTGCAGTGTTAATGAATCAAGCCTGAGACCAGGTTTTTAAAAATTATCGTTATTTGTTTTTTACAGAAAAATGTTTGTTTGTTTAGATGAAAGAATATAATTTTTTGTAATAGCACTGTTCTACAGAAATATACAAGTAGAAAAAGATCTGGTGGAACATCATTGATTGATAATCGGCCTCGGTGGCTCAGCGGTTACATGATCGCCTCTGATGCCCGAGTACGCGGGTGCGATCCCGGCCGAGGACGACGAGGATTTTTCAGGGGGAAATCCTGAGATCACGCACTTCCTTCGGAAGGGAAGTAAAGCCGTTGGTCCCGTGTAGTCGTTTGCCGGCTGCACGTTAAAGAACCCTTGCGAGGCAAAATTTGCGGCCCCTATAACGCCGTCCTGAAATAACCATAGCAGTTGAAAAGGACGTTAATACCAAACAAACCAAACCAAACATCATTGATATACAGGACATTTAATTTAATTTCCTTTAAAATTGACATATATATTCTGTTAGACGGCGCAGATTGCGGATGTTAGATGGCCCTGATCAATGTATGCATAGGTAAACACTGAAAACCAATTCGAATTCGCCGTTCTCGAATTCCACGTGCTTCGTTATTCAGAACCAGTCAGAATTCTTGTTTATGGACTAACACGGACTTCTTGTTTAAAAAATTTCTTCATTTTTTTAATAATAAACATTTCAAATAATGTAATTTTTGTTTTACAAAATTCTTCATTTTCTTAGTATTATTCTGGATTTGATAAAAAAATATTCGTATTGAACGATTAATTTTTTATAGAAATAGCATTCACGGGGACGGGACAAGAGGGAAACTTTATATTAAGCGGGAATTCGTTTTAACCGAATTCGTAATAACGAGGTTCAGAATAATTCGACTGTATATATAGGTTTCAAAAATTAAATACTGTTAAAATATGTTTATAGATGAAATCGCGGTTTTCGTTTTCTAGGAATAATAATTATTAGCAACCATGGTGGAAAAAAAAAGATGGTGTGTGCAATCTGATTCTCAATTACGAACCGTTCCGCGCGTCATCCTAACCAATTAGAAACAATATAGGTAACATTTTAAATACTTATTATTAGGGGAAGTCTTGTATTTAAAAGAAAATGATAATAAAAATTAAAACATTTTAATATTAAATTTTATACGAGCGATACATAGCCCTCATGTCCTTTTACGACGGCCGCACAATCCTTTCACACCATCCTTTCTTTCAACAATGTTTAGCAACCTCCTTTTGCTGATTGATCTGTCTATCCATTCGTTTCTGATCACGAAATAAGTCGCTTCCTTCTTTTAATTAATAGAGGTCTTTATCCACTCACTATTTAAGGCAGAAGTTGCAATTAATTCGTTTTTCTCTAAAACATTCGGAAAACTACATTTTTTCTCCATTGAGAAAATACTTGACTTCCATGCTGAAGTCGTGCTATTGCCGTTTGATGGAAATCTGTATGTGAAGGTAAAAGTCTTTTTATAGAAATACCTGTTAGGCTTTTATATGAGGAGCAGACAAATGAAAAAAGTTCACCACGCATAAACCTCATGGCAAGTTCATAAGATTTGGGTTTGATGGAGGCTCTAAAATTTGTTGGGGGCCTGGAAGCACATTGATAACTCGTGTGTGGACCACATCGTTTGTTTATGATGCCGGAAGTGACGTTAATGATACGTGTATTCGTCCAACATCAGAAATGGAGACGAGTAAAGAAGTACAGAGGCGTGGTTCGCTTTTTTGACTGTTGAGGGAGCGAGGGAATTTAATGACAAGAAATTCATCGTCGCATTCACCTCCTATTACGCTCACGTCTGCAGGAGTGGCAAAAGAGATTTCGAGAGGGACGTGTGTCACTGCAAAACAATGCTCATCTATTTCAGACCCATCGTATCATTGCTCCTGATGTTATTGCTCATGTGGATGGTCTTTTCCAGGAAAATTGTGGAAGAAATTCTCTTTTGCGCGTACCATGCGCGCCATTATCACAAAGAATCTGCAGCACCAAAAAATTTGTGGACAGTAGATTCCATCAATTGATGTAAGAATAATCAATGCAAAACGCTATGAAGAAACTGTTAAATTTTAGTTTGTGTCCACAGCGTTTTTATACGAAGTTTTGCGGTTTTTGTTGCAAGCCGTGGGCACAAAATAAAATTTAATCGAAGAGGGACTTTGCAGAAACTGAGGCGAACCATAATATCAAAACTCCCTGAATTGCTATCGAAAGGCATTATACTTCATCTTCATGATAACGCCCGTCCACACACGGCAAAATTGATGAGGAATACGCCATTTTAGGATTCAGGATTTAATTGGGAAGTTCTTCAACTTCCTTTCTGTAGCCCCGTGCGATTTCCACACACAGTTCGTGAACTATCGTTTTGCATCGGAAAACCGTCTGAAGTTCGTGTGGCTAGTAAAGATATGGTTCCGTCGGCAGCTCAAAAGTTTCTTCTAGGATGGTATTGACTATCTTATCTCACAGTAGGATAAATGCATTAACAGTTATGAAGAATAATTTTGATGAAGTTAATTGTGGGAAAGAACTCACAGAATTCCGACAGTTTTCACATTTTATTCCTGGCTTTGTCAAATACAGAGAACTTTTCATTTCATAACGAGATAATCAATTTTCAATGGCAATCTACTGCCCCTAGGTCATTCATAAATAATTGGCAGTCCCCATCACATAACTCTCGAAAAGTACCAATTTGAAAGGAGCTCCCAGTATGTGTTTGTGAAAGGAGCTTCTAGTGCCGTGATCGCCTCCAGATGACGTTTCTCTTCAGGAAGAAAGTTGCTCAGCCATATGTCCAGGTACGCTTGCGCTTTCTTAGACAAAGCGTAAATATATGATGTAATGAACCTGATTGCTTCGGCACAATCACACGAACGCAGCACTAACAAGGGAACCCCTCGAACATGTATGTCACAGATTTCCACCATATTGAAATATGTTACTCACCTGAAGCGACTATAGATGCTTGCAAAATAAGAGTGCGAAATTTTGTTTCTTTCAAAGTAAACCGCGAAAACGAAAACATTTGAGCACACACAGCCATACAAGGATTCCATTGTTAATGCGGATAGGCTATGTGAGATTCCCTTATAAGTCGCATAACCATGCTTCTCCAACAAGAAGATGCTCTACCACATGTAAAACTCCGGATACACCGTGCTGCCTATGCTCAATATACGCCGGATTTTGCGTCTAACGATTAAGTTTTGTTAGACGAACGAGAGGCGGTTGGGATAAGTTCACCGACGAGCTTCAAGCGGCTGCCCAGAAGTGGCATAAAACTACAATTGAGGTTTCTGATCAAAAATTATAAAAAAGTTTACAACAGAGAGAGTGATTAACCAAATATGAAAAAGAGCTCAAGAGAACTCGGGTTCTTGAAACTGAGCATCACCATTTAAACACTTACTCTGAGCTGTTGCTGTAAAGGTATTGCTGTTAGATTGTTGCTATGAGGTGCAAAATTTTTATGAATAAAATACATTGTTGTTAGCTCTGAAAACGAAAGCAACTTACAAAAACGTTCCTCATACATATTGCTTGTCCCGTAGAAATAAGAAACCAATATGAAGAAAACCAGATAATCTTTTGAACAATCAAATCAAACTTAAATTTTTGATCAAAAACTTCACTTGGAGTTTACGCCCATGGAAGATAGTGATAACACCGAAACGCGTCGGCATAACGTGTATTTCTTATTGTTTATTTTTACTACAAATATTTTTCAGTAATGACTGATCCGCTTTTTTAAGCTAATAATATAGATACAAAAGTAAAATTCTGCACATCTTACAAATTGAAGTTTCTCCCTTTTGTATGTGAACTTTCACGGCATTCCGATAGATAGACCATTCTGTTAAAATGACATCTGTGAACGATCCGGTAACTGAATTCTTGGTTACGGAGAAAGAAACATGTTGAATTTTCACAAGCGTTTCTATGCTGTGCATGAAGTTGTGCAGTCGATAGGAGCATCGTTGGTCTTTTGGATCAAAGAGCTAAAAGCCCAACGTGGAGAGATATGTTAACCCGCGCCGATGGAATCATTTGGTGAGGATCCACGAATAGCAAGTCAAGAGTTGGTCCTACAGCTTATCTGTAAGTCTGAAATTACCGAAAGTCCAAGCCATTCTCCTCACTAGGGTCCCAACAACTGACTCTTAACTTGATCCACAAATTATTAAAATGTTCCGTTATTGTTTGAAAGTTGTCATTAAATTCATTTCTACGTTTAGACTCCGTAACTTAGGAAAATGGAATATATTACACATTCTTAATATTAAATATATTGAATGTTTCCAAGTAAAAGCTTGTTTACGTAATTGGCAAACAAGCAACATCCAATATTGATAAATTTGATTCGAAGCCAATGATAATATTTGATTTAACTAGAACAGCTAACGAATGGCTTATTTAGATTAATAAGCTCAGTCAACCGCAAAAGCTATACGGATTCGTGAAAGATAATGCAATGCAGTGAATTAGTAATCACTGTGAACCTGACCTATGAGAATGTGCGGCTTTTCATATAGAATTTCTCTTAGAATTCACTAATTAGATTTACGGTTTCCTTCGGGCTTGTTGTACAAAAAAAAACAAACAACGCACTTTCCATTATTTTACCCGTATATGTTTTCTTGTAGAAATATCTTAAAAGATTCGTCTGCTCAGAAGTTGAGTGAAAAATAATTCAGTTACCGGCCCGCTGTATGTGAGAATTTGTACATGAAACAATAGCAGTTGAATGTAATCGACTTTAAGATTCTTCAAGTTTATGGTTTTATTAAATTAAAGGTTAAATAGAGGCATTGTATAACGTTCCCAACTTCAAAACAAACGATACTGTTTTAATCTTTATTTGCTTTTAATATTTACTTTAAAAGTTGTGCACATGAACCAAACCAGCCACTTCCCTGTCATCTCTGCAGAATATGATTGAATTAGTTGATGCGACACTTGCTACCCCTACCCTACTTTTCCATCCGTATGATTTACATGATAAGCACTTCATTCATCAGCTGCTACATGGACAGACAGGGATGTCGATAGCAAATCCGTGTTACCTGATGGAACATCTCCCTCGAGGATTCCATTGGCCACGGGGAAACCCAATCGATCCAATCTCCGTTGCCTTCTTCGTCGTTCTCTCTCTCTCTGCTTCCTCACTCTCTTCTATGTATTCCTGTCATTACAGTCTGTTTTTTTAATGTCTATCTCTCCATTGACATTCAAATTCCCTTGAACATATGTTCATGCAAGTCTAATTGGCTTTTATATTGCTTAAATTATGAAAAGTATTAATTAAAAATTATCTTGTAAATCATTCACACGTCTCTCTTATTTATGTTAATGGATGCGAGCATTTTTTCAGATGAGTTTTCCGTAACCTAATTAAACTTTTAATTATCTGGTGCACTAAAATTCTGTGATAAACGTTAAATTCGATTTTAAAATGGAGCACGTTTAAAAAATTATTATATTTTCTTGATGGAGGCTGCGAAAATATTAAAGAGAAGGGCATTTGCATCATAATTGAACGATTTTCTTTGGGTGTCTTCATTATTCATTTTTCGTCCCTTCTTTTAACGCCTTAGAATTTTATGTTTGTTTACAATTTCGAATTGCTTCTTCGCGATTCATCGTTTGATGTTGGAGCATTTATATTCCTGAAATAGAAAATTGAATTAGAAAGTTTTGAATTTTCTGAGAACAAAGAAAATGAACTGGAAAAAAATTGTTAAGGGCGACTTTCAAGGAAATGAGATACTTCCAGATCAAACTCGACTTCTTGGGCATAAAATTACTTTAAAGCAGCTCTCTTTACAAGATACATATTCATTGACGTTCATTTCATTCAATGATCTACAACTTGATTCACTGAAGTCGAGTGTTTTTACATTATTTTACATATGCTCTATTTGATGTTGCAATATTGTCTGGATTATTGATTGCTTTCAACTTTATAGTTATTATAGTGAGAATTGCCATCTACGGCTATTCAAGGTTATTGAAGAGCTGAAGAGGCACGCTTCATATATCTTTCGTATAGATCCATAACAAAATCCAAAATGTGATCATTTCGGGAGATCATAACGACCAGATCATTAGCCTATTCTGGCCTTTTCAGCATTCAGAAAAATGTATATTTACTGGTATAATATAAGATCGCTTCATCTCTTTAATAGGATTTAATATTGCTACCATCAATCTGGAAAAGTCAGAAGTAGTTTAGAATCAAGTGGGTAATTAAATAGGGAATCTTATTTTCTGGCCTCTCTCGTGTAATCCGAATTTCAACAAGCTATCACGTATTTTGCATTACTCGCGCTTTTCGATTATTCATGCTTTCTCTTTATCTCTCTCTCCTATCATTAAAAGGAATAAGTAAGAGTAGATTGTAATTCACTGATAATTGCGTCGCTGAGAGACTGATAACTCGGGCTTGCATAATACCTACGTATAAGAACCGCACTATCTCATAATCAATAATAAGGAAGTAAATTATTTTTCGATTCCTACCCATATTCGACTAGCCTCGCTTTGTCGCCCTTGTGTGTGTATCGTTGTATATTTACAATGATTTGTAGCCGTTTGCAGCTCAAAATGTGATAGGAAATGGTTTGCAGGCTTCGGTGGCTCAGGCCCTTATCATGGCTGTACGGCATAGTTAATTGTATGAAATTTTATCATGGATGTCATTAGGAATTTTAAATGAGAGTTGATCGTTATCGCATTCATGGTATGAATTGCGATAATTGTGCACGAGGTCTGGGATTGCGCCTGCGCAATTGATGGTAATAGGCACCTTGTATGAATATCAATGGTTGATCAGCGCCGTTAATAATCGCATAACTCAGCATTCTTATCGCATCAACTTTCAAGTTGAAATGAAAAATTAGTTACAGCATTATTTGAAAATTGTGTTTGAAACTTTAGAGATGATTTTCGAACGACTGCTACTAAATTAAAGTAGAATAACGTACAAATGAAAATCGATGGTGCTATTAGCATGCAGTTAAAGCTTGTTTCTTAATGTTTTGATAATTACATAAATACTCACATAATGTGAATCATTTAGATAATTTTCCCTTTGACAATGTGAATTGCTGAAATTTGCGAATATGACTTTAAACGATTTTCCTAATTAAATTTGTTTTTCATTCATGATATCTATTTAATTCTTTAATTTTTATTAATTAAACATTTTCTGTACATTCATTTACTGGACGTATCAATGCATAGACTATCATTATTGCCAAAAATTTCAAGCTCACGTTAAAATATAATAAAGTTCTCTCCCCCTTAAAAAACTAATTTGTATGCGGCTCAGAAATGCAAACATTGATTTAAAAAAAAAAACTCAGTGGTTCTCATAAGTTTCCAATTGATATTTTATTATAAATACGAGATTCTTATTCTCGTAAAATCCGAATTTGTAATAAATTAAATCTAGCTTTCAGTTGATCTTATTTCTTTCACAAATGAACAAGCCTTGTAGATTCCTCTCACTCTACCCTTTTCGATCGCATTGTTATAAATGCAGCTTGACATTAAGTAAAGGAAAATAGTTTGGGAGGAAAATATTGATAACTCGAGAATGCAATTTTTATGATGTTTTCGAAAGAGAAGGTAGGTTATGCATCAATTGATAGTTATTTCCTATTTCTAGAAAAGCTTTAATTTATCCTGTGCTATATTATAGGAATATACGAGATGCATCAGAATTTACTTGGTAAAACATGACACTTGCTGTTTTTTCCACTGTCGCCTTTGAAGTTATTCACTTTGGGTTTGTACAGTTTTCTAAAAAGGATTGACCGTTTTTAAAATGAAATAGGAGGTAAACGATGACAGTAATTAAAGTATTTCTTGCAGGAGATTAAGGTCAGGAACTTGTTTTGGTACGGTTCCTAGTGTTTTGCGGAATGATCTTTTCCAACTGCACGTAATTATATTCTTGCATGTTTGGTGCCGGCGGACGTCCAGCGATTATCGGTAAAGATCGGTCTAGAAAACACAGGGAAAAGTACAAAACAAATTCTTGACCACACACGTTAATCTTCTGCTTGAATAACTTTAATAACCTTTATCGTTCTCCTGGATATATTTACTTGAATGCCTTCTATGAAGTTAAAACGCTCCCTTTCAACCGGAGTTTTATTTTAGGGTACCATACTCAAGTTATTCTTTTTGTCAGAGGTCCCTGTCCACGAGAGAAGTGTGTAAGAGTTTTCTTACTTCCACAGTATTGATTAAATAAGATTTTTTAAAAGCACATTTTAAACTTTGCAGGAAAAACCCCTCCCCTGATCCATTTGTACCAAAACTAAATTAATGAAGTGAAAAAATGCGTTAGCGTGTTGTTTGCACCTCCCATTTTTCCTCAGTGGTCTGGCCAGGGATGAAAATTCTTGTTTACAATCTGACCAAACGGAAGAAACTCCTTATACACATTCCTCAACATTGTCAAAATAAAAAAAAAGATCAGCATTGATTGATTTTGTTGCGAACTTTACGCATTTTTTCGGCTCCGGAGAAAACGGGTCTTCCTTTGTCTTCCCTTGAAAATTTTGTAGAGCTCGAAGAAAAATTTAATCTAGACTCTTTGCTCCTTAACATTCACCATTTCGATAATTGTAGATACACACATACACACACAAGCATACATGCAAACACAGCTGAAAGTCGGAAACTCGTGCACTTACAAAGATGCTAATTGCGGTTGAAAGATGCAGCAAGAGTCACTTTGTGGTGCAACTTTGCCCTAATGGTTTGGACGTATATTCAACTCTAGGAAATTTCAGATAGGATCCTATATCCTCAGGTGAATTACAATCTAGCACTGACAAGTTATAATTAAGAAATTCATAAATGAAAACTGGGGTTTAATGCTCCAAGCATAAGCTAATGATCATTATTGGATCAAATTGAAGGAAAAATTTCACGACTGGATTCGAACCAGGAACCACGAACGTGGATTCGAATCCAGGTCGCAGAAAATATCCTTTCATTTTTTTCCGATAGTATAATAAGATATAGTAAATAATTTATTTTTATTTGTTTGTTTTTTGGGTTTCAAAAAATATTTTTCCTCCAAATTTAGTTTTGCTTTAAGCGCTTTAAACATGAATGAATTAGTTTAATTAGAATTCTAAAGTCAATAAAAAAATTAGCTTCAACTCCCTGATAAAGCTTTATATTGGTAGATAACGTAGCTTGGTCTGCAGTCTTTGCTCTAATCAAGAATAAAAAAAAACTCATTTCATTTCCGTGTTCCCGTGTATTCGTTTGCTGGCTGCACGTTAAAGAACCCTTACGAGGCAAAATTTGCGGCCCCTATAACGCCGTCCTGAAATGACCATGGCAGTTGAAAAGGACATTAATACCAAACAAACCAACCAAACCATCATTTCAGTGTTCAAAAATTGTAATCAAATAACAAAAAAAGAAAAGAAAATAAAAACTTTTAAAGCACACACTTTTAAAAACTGCAGTTAAAAAGTAAAAAATATAATTCAAAAAAATTCTTAAATATAATTTAATTTAATATTTTTTATTTTATTCTTTTTAGTCTTTATTTTAAAAAATAAGCTTTTATATGATAACTATAAAACAAAAAAAAAAAAAAAACAACTTAGAAGTCTGCCCAGTCGGCTACGTCTATATCTCGGGAAAGCGTTTACAATATACTACACTGGGTAAACATAAGCAATCCTTTCCACAAAGACGTCACAATCAACAACTTTGCTAACGTTGATGATCAAATTAACAACAATTTCATACAAAATTAACAACGATAACAATCGTTACTTCATGGTTGTACTCTATCATGTTAAACTTAAATGTTAAATTAGTTACGAATAAATGGAAGACTAGTAAAACTAACGATGGAAACACGCATTGTCATCAATAAGACGCCGTTGGGGAAAGTTGCAGAGCTGTAGGTAGTCAGGAAGTGGGCAAAATATTGATTACAAAATTTGCGCATAAACACACAAGCAAGTGAAGTTAAATAAAAGTCTCTTTTAAAAGTGCGTAAACCCAGTCAAAATTACACATTTCACTTGATGTGTGTTAATTAAATGAATTTTTTGATTACGACTACGAAAAAATTATTTTCATCTTTGAGAAGTGTTCTTTGTCAATAATATCAGCATTAAATACCTTCATCAGAATAAATCTAGCGAGTTTACAGCAGTGCTTGATTTTTATATTTAATCTTGAAATGCCCTATCATCTATTAAATGAAGAATTATATTAAAACATAATTCTATTAAAGTGGTATATGAGAATTAACTTTCTGCTGACATTAATAAATGACTATCTTTCGTTTGAGTTTGCCAAGATCTAATGCCAGAATCCGGGCTTGTCGTTTTCCTTTAAAGGTAAGCAGAGTAGGCGACTGGGCCATAAATGATTCCGTCGCCGACCAATATATACGACGTTGGCTTTCTGGAGGACACCGAGTCCCGACCAAACCCCATCCTTCACTCTTCTTTTCGACACCAGTTTCTACTTTCTAATCTCATCAGCCTAAGAAGGCTTATTTTCCTTTACCTTTTCCCGACGTTGTGTACCGAAGTCTCGCTAATTAGTTCCTTCGATCCCCTTAAAGCGTGAAGTCCCGTGATTGGCTCCAATCATTATCGGCTTTCAACGGGAAAGTCGCTCTGTTCACTCGAAGGAAAAGCAAGCAGCGCTAGATTAAGTGAAAGAGATAAAAGGGGAAATCCTATTACAATACTACATTGCGGCGAAAATTGACCAATGATTTTTTTTTTTCATTTTATACTCTTAGGCTATTATATGCTGTACAATTTTTATCTTTCATGTGCTTGTTCTAAAGGGGTTTTCAGGCATTAAATTGCAGACTGGCCACATACTCCCTTTGTGAGATCAGTAAATATAGATCCATTGTTATTCTCGCGATTATTATTTATTTATGAATGTAAATATATCAGTGCATTAAGAATTATTTTTTCTCCCCCATTTTCATTTTGATGACATTAATGACACAATACTCATGCCCTGTTTAATGATCACTTTAGAAAAGTTAATATTATTCTCATCTGATAACATATATTTGTTTGCGATTAATTAGGAGGATGTTTCAAAGTAAAGGTCAAAACTTTAGGGTTAAAGAATACAGTAAATAAGTGAAAAGTTTCCATTTACAGTGAAAAATTATAAAATAAGAGCGGATTTAAGGAAAAAATCCAGAAAATTATTTTCAAAAATAAAACTCAATATTTTAATTAAACTTAACGTTTTTATGTGTTTCTATTCTTAGTAAAGCACGACAAAAGCTGTTTGGTGATTTTGTGGTTGTCATTGTTACTACCCTTGAGTTTAAAAAGAATAAAACGGAGGATGGTGATGGTGTTTTTTTTTTCCTTTAATAAAAGCGGTTTCTATTTGGATTTTCCAGAGCACCACTTTTATTTCACTCTAGGGATTTCACCACCATTAAACGGCTTGAAATGATTATGTATGAGTGCATATAAAAGGCTCATGGGTTAGTGGTTTTCCTCCTTTTTAAGTACTCGATTGCCGTTATTTTTATTTGCTTGACCCCTTTTAGAAAAGTATTACAAATCGTCCAATGAGAAGGCAACGACAACACAATACAGGAGATTTATTTTTTTTTTCTTTGTATACATTTTACCTCGTTTGGTGTTCATTTCATCTCGTGTGGTGTTTGATGCTTTTCTTAAACATATGTGTACTAAATGTGTTAAATATATACAAGTATAAATTAAATTGGAATTTCTGTTTTATTGAATAGGAAAGTTTAAATGTTTAAATTTAAAAAAAAATTATGAAAGAGCTATTTAATTACATTTTAAATATATTATTGAACACGGAAGCTATCTGACTTAATGTTAATTTTTAAGAATATGTTTAGACTTTTCCTCGTTTTTACCTTCGGTGTAAACTCCATGTTTTAAACGTTTGCTGATAAAATGCTATTAAGAATTTTTATTTTTAAATATCATATGGTCTTTAGATAAGAATTTTTCAATACGAAATATAGATTGTCATCTGGGTCATTCCACGTCAATTCAGGCAGAAATTTTATAGTTTTGGCACTGACCTCTCGGATTTTAATGAAATTTGATATATACAATTGCCCTAGGGAGTTGGTAATGAATGCCAAATATTATTTAATTTTTATGGAAGTTACGGACATTTAAAATTTGAGAAATTTGAGTGGGGGGCCTTATCTATGGAGCACTGTAACTTCGGTTGTATTTTACTTAGAAAGATGTGATTGGTGGCATATGAAAGCTCTTTAACTGTAGATTCTACATAAAAATTTTAAAATTATATTACGCATGCGCAAATATTTGAATTTAATAAAAATATTTTATTTATGCAAATTTCTCAAAAGGTGGTTAATTTTTTTTCGTTAAAAAATTATTAATATCTTACGCATACTTTCATAAAAACAATACAAAAAATTCAAAACTGTGATTTTCTCCGTTTGGAAGATATTAATTTTTAAAGCTCGAGTTCAAGCATAATACATTCCGTTTGTATGTTACAGTTCTTCAGATGGACAAGGCATCCTAAGAAATATAAATTTTGTGGTAATATCCGATTGTCTTAAGTATTCTACAGCTGTTTTTTATTCTTTTCAATGTGAATTCATTAAGTTTTTAAACGAAAATTCAATAAATGTAGCGAAGATCCGAGGGTTGATCGAAAAGTAATGCCTCCGTAACTTTTATATTTGTTAACCGATTTTCAAAATTCTTTTGTATCTGATACTTACATTTGTCCTCCATGTAATGCACTATTCACTTTTCGGCATTATCCCCACCCCTTTCCACGCACTGCACCAACGTGTGACCACTCGGGTGAACCCGTCGGAGAGGAAGTCCGGGGTTGTTGTCGACACCAGGATTGAATGGCAGCTTTGGACCAGGATAACGCTGCCTCGCCAACAGTCACCACACACTAAAGGTGTTGCAGCGCCTGCAGTTCAAAGATGAAAGACTGCAGTTCAAAGATGAAAGATCTTGCACCTTGCGACTTTCCCCACTTCCCAAGAAGAAAAAGCATCTTAAGAGACATTGAAAATCCCTGATGACGAGATAAAAGAGCAGTTACACGTTCTGAAACCCTCTGCTCAATACGGCTGGTGAGATTTGCTGAACTTCAGTTGTGATTTCCTCCTTCAGCTCAGGCAAAATGTACGGATTGTTTGCATACACTTTACCTTTCAAGGCATCCCACAGGAAGAAATCGAGAGGTATGTGGTCCGGCGAGCGTGCAGGCCAGATGCCACGCGAGATGATTCGATCAGCAAAGAAGTCCTGCAGAAAGTGCATTGATGTGTGTGCTATACACGTTTCCATGCACTACTGCACACTAACTTTTGAATCGCCCTGTATAATAAAGCCTGTATTAACTTCTCAGTGCCTCTGCAATTCATCTCGTCCTTCAGGGTAACTCATCACCTGTTTATTACTTACAATTCGACATCATAATGCAAATTTATATTTTCTTACTAAATTATCTTCTTATTTAACAGGTGCTGAATACTTTTCTGACTTCTGGAAAAAAAAACAACTGAAGTTCTAAGAAACATTTTTCCTGTTGATATAATTATTATTGTAATGCTATTATTGATTTTATTTTTCGTGTAATTATAATTAATAATACTATTTATATAAATAATAAAACGTAAATAAATGAATGGTCCCAAGGTACACGCTTTCTCTTCCCTGTACGAGTAGTCAAGTCCCTATTACCTGACTCCCGCTGCTTGGAGCTCAAGCTTTAAAAATTAATATCTTCAAAACGGAGCAAACACAGTTCTGAATTTTTTGTATTGTTTTTATGAATGTATGTATAAGATATTAATGATTTTTAACGAAAAAAAATACCCACCTTTTGAGAAATTTGCATAATTAAAATATTTTTATTAAATTCAAATATTTGCGCATGCGTAATATAATTTTAAAAATTTCATGTAGAATCTGCAGTTAAAGAGTCATCAATCACATCTTCTGTTATTATGTCGCTTTCCACAGTTATTCAACGTTTTTCACATCTTTCTAAGTAAAATACAACCGAAGTTACAGTACTTCATAGATAAGGCCCCCACTCAAATTTCTCAAATTTTAAATGTCCGTAACTTCCATAAAAATGAAAAAAAAATATTTGGCATTCATTACCAACTTCCTAGGGCAATTGTATATACCAAATTTTATTAAAATCCGAGAGGTCAGTGCCAATGCCTGCCTGAACTGACATGGAATGACCCATCTAATAATGCAGTACAAATCGAATAAGAAAATTGCAAGTGATTGTTTAACAGAAACAATTCAAAATAATATACACTAAATATGATGATTACAAAGGCTTCACATCATGGAAAGACACTTGAGTAACAAATCAAAAAGTCTTGTAGGAAAAGGCCAGGCACAAAATCGAAAGCCATGGCCATGTCCCGCTGAAGAATAAAAGCGTCTATGGATAGATGATGATCATGATGTGGTCTGGGTCTTCTCAGATGAAATGAACTGGTTTCTGGCTGATGGTGAAGTCAAAGAACGTTAAGGAAAAGAATGAAAGCTCTACTTGATTTAGTGTAAGTTTGTAGATCCTAGCGCCGCCACAGCCTGGTGGGAAAGTGGTATGCAGAGAAGCTCTCGCTCATGTCAAAGAGGGCAGCAAATGCTTTGCTATACCTGCATTCATTGAAGTTTTTTTATTTAGTTTTAAAATGCTAAATTAAATTATTGTTCATTTATTTTCTAATTTATTTACTGACACGGTTTATTATATTGAAAGCATAATTATTTTATTCCATAACATTATTTTTTAATGAAATCTTGTAATTTTTTTTTTAATTCTGTAATTTTTTAATATATTTTAGAAAGAAAACAAATGTTTATTTTAACATGACTTTTATTCACTTAATTTTTAAAAGCAGACACCACAAAAAAATTGGACAGTGGAAAAGATGTTGAACATAATTTTTTTATAAAACAAAAATAAAATAAAATCAATTGCAATAAATATGGTTATAAATTTTATAACCATTGGAAAATTAGAATCCGATAAACTTTTATCACCAACTAAAATGTTCTTACAGTCAATGCATTCATTTTTTTCAAGAATTTTTTGTGGCTAAAAAGCCTACAACGTATGCAGCCTAATTTGTTTTCAAATAAATTTGGATTTTCAATGTCTAGAGTTATTGGATCTGAGTCAAAAGAAGACTTTGCAACTGCTTCGAATTCCTTGGATGTTTCTTGCAACATTTCAAGTTGGCAATAAAAGTTCATCATTATCCTTCCAGGGTTTCCTACTGACCAGATAAAATAACATTTGTGGCCATAAGTTATTTTGTAGCAATGACGTTTTATTGCTTGGCAATTGTTTTACCCTTAGCAACGCACGCGCAAGATAAATTAATATAAGCTGAGGCCTCGCTGAAATGCATTGTTTTAACAGCACAAACAATCAAAAAACGTATAAGGATAAGAAGTGAAGGCTGTGTTTATATCACGTGATAAAAGCTGCCCGATCATCGAGCGGGGCTTCTCTGCGACACATTTCCCACCAGACTTGAGTGGCGCCATTTACGTCTTTCCTTCTTATCCTAATTGAACAAAAAAATAATATAATGAAAAAAAAATGATGGAAATAAAGAAATGTGCTGTGAAAGAATAAATATATAATTTCTTTCACACCACAATTGCTTCAAATGAAGGCGAGTGACGGGTCTTACTATAGCAGTAATGGAAAATTTTATTTTGGAACCGACGCGTTTCGACCTACATCATCAGCGGCAAAACAAGATTATGTAAAAAGGGTTTTATCAAACCAAGCTTTTATAATGCTTTATTTAGTGGCAACAATAAAGCTTAATTTTGCAACAATAAACAATAGATACATTTACCTCTCGCCATAACGAAATGTCCAATTGTTACAACAATCAATTCGTAGTAATGAGTTAGTACCATTAGAACACTAACCAATGAACCGATTTGAAAATTTTTTTCTTTATCATAAATTGTCATCGATTCTGCATAAGTGTGTCAAATTGCAGCTCCCTAGCTTGTGGGAAAGTTGGTTTAATATTGATTACAAGATTTGACCTAAACAACTAACACAGCAAAGTTAATAAAAGCTTATAATAAAAGCTTTTAATAATCCGAAACGTTAACTTTTTTCAGGTTCTTATCACTTGTTCAATTTTTGTTTTATAGCAGGGTTTTTGTATCTCGCCCTTCTACATCCGTCTTACATTCATGTAACACTTGATTACTTTACCCGTAATGATGACGTAAGTCGAAACGCGTCGGCACCAAACTGAAGTTTTCCAATATTGTTATATCAAGACCCGTCTCTCTGCTATATTAGATTTAGGTTAGTGGTTATGTCAATCAATCGTATCCTCGTATGATACTCGTAAATAATCGTTGAAATTTTTAATTATCATAATTCTTGAAATAATACATTCAAACGAACAGATAAGAATAACATAATATATTATCTTTTCAAAAAAATTAACGCGTGTTCACAAGCGAACCAATTCACAGCTCGAATGCGTTCTAGAATTTGGTCATTTAGATAATTTACTTGAATCTGTTCATCAAATGCGTTTTGTAAGTAAACTACGGAAAGTTATTATTGATTGGCTAGAGCTCATTGCCATACATTGCTCCATTTATCTAGTCACTAGACCATGCTTCAGTTCCAATCGCACAAAACGAAAGAAGCGAAAAGGGAACGCGCTTCATTATCCACTATACATTCGCCTCATTACCCGAAACGTAAAATGCGTTCTCTCTTTCTCTCTCTCTCTCTCTCTCTCTCTCTCTCTCTCTCTCTCTCTCTCCACACACACACACACATACACACACTCAAACACACACACACACACACACAATAAAAACCTATTAACATATGCATTTTCTGTGAACGTGTGCTGGATTATGTATATGTGTGTGTGCAGGATTGTGTATTTGTGCGTGTGTGTCTGTTTGTCTGTCTGTTTATATGCATATGAAAAATTATTTTTTGAGTACTTCAACATGAAATATCTTTTTATTTTACTAAAATTTTTTGTCTATTATCTTTTGCCTTTACGAATTTATATCATTATATTGTATCATGTATATTAAATTTACATGAAAAAAAGAGTTTTGTTCCTATAATAAATTGCATTGACCCTTTCAATTCAATAGAAAAAAAATACATTTTTTTGTTGCTATTTTTGAATCAGCCGAGAACGTCATTGACTCTAATACAAACATCCCCCCCCCCCTCATTTCCTTCGCCAAAAATCGCACCTTAGATTCGAATTCCTAATTGTCTGATTCCTCTGAATAGGTGTGATGTCGAGATATTCACCGTAAAATTCCTCTTCGCCGTGGATTTGATTTGAAATGTTAGGATGACGGTGGAGACCGTAGCTCAATACGGGAAAGCAATAAGCGGAAGGAGTTCCTTTTATTCAAATTGTGCATCTCAGAAGGGAATTGGAGCCAACAATAGTTGCCCAGCGGTTGAAGCGTTTTCGGAAAAGTTCGTTTAACCAACTTAACTATCAATTACCATTTGCCGTGCTACGTCGGAGGATAATGGGAACATTCTCTTGCCAATAATGACGCAACAAATGCTCGATGCCCTTCATGCTCTCTTGGGCCTTTTAAACAGAGAATCGGTGGCTCCGTCGAGTGGATAGAAGACTGTTTAAAACCTACTTTTCATTTGGGTTGGAGTGAATGCTCAGTCATTTTGAGGTACTTCGCTAATTCACGTTACCTTTGAGCGATTCCATTTGCAGTTTATTAACTCGGGTTCTCAGTGGACCTTGTCTAATTTACCTCCCTGCATTAACACAGTCTTATAACTTGGGGGAAATTCCGACTGCGTAAGAGTTTGCGTACGGGCTGAACAATAAATAAATGGTTGTAATTAGATTTTTGGCATACTTGCAACCTATTTTCTAGGCTTTGACAAAGGGAAATCATGGTGAGAAGTTAACGAGTTGTTTCGGGTGGAAATTAAAACTTTGAAGAGGTTATTGCGTTTTGCCTCTTCTCGATTAAGGTCAAGCACTTATACCATAAACTCTTGCTTTAATTATCGGAAGAGCTTATAATTTAATTAAGAACAGCTCCAAAAATCTGCTTTCTTTAATAAACGAACGCTATGCGAAACGAGTTCATTTAAGTTTACTTTTTTATATCGGAAATACCAAGTAATTGCTTCGCAAAATATAGCACGTTGATTTTTCAAAAGTGTTTATAGTTCTAAAAGACCCCCCCCCCCATTAGTTTTCCTTTTAAGTCGTATAAATTTTTTTAAAAAAGTTCTTTTCTTTGCTCTCTACGGACAATCTCTTGCTTTTGCTCAAGTCATTAATTCGCACGCACGTAAAGATAGTACGTTGGCTCAGAGATTCGTGAGTAATAAATCAGCTTTTTTGTACGTATGCGTTCTGCGTGAACTCGGGAGAAATTTTGGTCTTGGTGGTTATCTTACGCCACGTGTAATTACATTAATAAAAAGCATTTTGGTGCGAACGTAGGTCGGGGATTTCGGCGAAGCAATCAGTAGCAATGATACATGAACCTGTCATAAATTTCCATTTGATTCGGACGACGGAAGAAACACGGAGGCAATTTCGCCATCACAAATCCAACAACAATCTTAACGGCGAACACGCACCCCATGTACACTTACACTTTGAAGTTCCTATTTCTTTTTTTTTTTTCAGTCCACTCACACTAATACCTCTTGCCGTGAAGTTAACATTTGCTTGCATGATTTCTTTCGAGAGCTTGTTTTTTCCCTTACCCGCTGTCATTTGTCATAAAGTAGGATGAAATTAGAGACGGTTCTTAAGGGTTTTATCGGTCGTTTCGGCCTGTCGAGGAACTGATGGGTGGATCTTAATGTATCGATTTGCTGTCGAACTCTGACTGCATAATCTTGAGTATAGATAAAATGAATATGTAATTTTATGTTTTCCTGAAATAAAACCATTTCGACTCTACTGAGAGAATGCTTTCCATGAACCCTCTGATTCCATACCGCAATCTGCAATTTTTTAAATATTTAATGTTGTAATTGTGTATTCCAGATTCAGAGAGCTATTTTTAAGAGAAATGAATTATATATGTTTTTTACCTATAAATCAAAAGAAACGCCCTTGTCCTTTAACGACCTTTAATTGTTTTGTTTTTTCATGCCATAAGCTCTTCTCTTACGATGAGAAAATAATCCGCAACTTTATTGGGTTTACTTAACGAATCCTTAATTACCGACGTTTTTAAGGGTTATTTTCGTTTTTTCCCTTTGAAAAATCGTTTAACCTGAACACGTAAATCTAAAAAAAAATTCAATATTTACACTCAATTTTCGTTGAATAATTACACAAATTGCGCGATTAATAACCTTTTGCATGCGTGTTGATACTCCACAAAAATCATTTCATATCACTTCCAACAACAGAAAAAATAATAATAATAATAAAAAAAAAAGAGAGCAACTAACTCTCACCCCCATTTGTATTTCTTTTTATCTCACTTTTTCGTACTAGGAATGTGTTTTTATTTATTTATTCTCTCTCCCTTTCTGCAATGGTACGAGTCAATAGCGACTGCAAGGGCAATCAACTCATCAAAAAATGACGGGTTTGTAGAAACTTTTCGGCCGACCGCAAATTGTTTTCCGCCAAAAATATGAGCGATAAAGTTTACTCTGCTGATAGGAAGAGGGAGGGAAAAATATGATATTGGATTTTTTTATGGTTCCTCAGTTACTTCACAAGCGCCGCACTTATATCTCTATCTCTCCAAAGACAAAATGAAGCGAATGCCACCGGGATCGATTCTCATCGCACCAATTTCCATTCTCCTCTTTTTTTCGAACTCTTCCGTTACCCATCCCGCTATCTCCCTTGTGCTTTTATTGTTGTAAAATAACTGAAATATTTTTGTAAGTTAAAGGTTAAATTTTTCTTCGACAAAAACATAGCTTCCTGCATGTTGCTTATACTTGCATTGCGATACTCTCTTTTTTTTTTCTTTTAAAGTTTTTATAGAGTAAATTTTCTTCAGAAGTTTCGCCAAGCAAAAATGTTTCTTAAATTTTAGAAAATTGTAGGGACAATTACCTTCTGTTACAAATAAAAAAACATCAACATTTTGAATAGAAGCATACAATTAAGATTAAAAGCATGTACTGGGTACTGCTTAATTTATATATCCTTAAATAAATGTGTATGATCTGCAAAACTGATAAGAATTTATTTTCTATTGCATGTATTCAAATTAGCCTCGTTTTTTTATGTTTCACTTAAAAATTTTGACATGTCATCTTATGAAACACAGTGTAAATAAAATAATTTTTGGTGGTTCCATTCCCCAATTTTTGCTTAATTTTTGTTAATGGTAACACATGTCAAACATTCTCTACCTATACATCTGAAGAGATGCGAATGCTATTCTGTATTGGATGTTGGATATAATTGAGAACTGGCCTGGGACGCCATATACAGCTCAGATAAAGGACTTAGTGTCAATAATGTTTCTCTTTTTCTGGAAATCCCAAAATTTACTGCCGCTTGTGTTGATCATCGATGGAAAGTAGATAATCGCTCCATAGCGAAACCGTGATAGAACTATTTACAGCGTACCACCACTTCGGCAGACAGCATGATTTGACGAGCATGTTGTGTTGATAGTTAGATTGCCTTTTCAGAAAAATTCCAATCTAAATCTAATAAATATTATAAGGAGAGTGAGACTCGAATCCTTTTCGGATGACAAAGCCTTATTCAGAGATAACCCTGCTAGAAGCTATGCAGGATGAATGGGGCAAGATCCAGCACAAAGCGACCCGTACTTGTTCATAGCAAGGTTAAGAAGGCAAAAGGTGAACCGAATAATATATTAATTATGGCATATAAATGATCTTTATTTTCTTTTCGAATACTTGTGGTGATAGTTTTGCCTGAAAATGAAATATCTTAGTTTTACTATTAAAAAAAAATCTCCGAATTTCGTGGATTTAGATCACTCTTCAGAGTTCGAATCATTAGAAGATTTGTTGTAGGTACAACAGTGACTTTCACACTCCATACACCGTTTCCACCGATGCACAGTTCCATACTCTTCTGAGATTCCGTGTAAGATGATGGATTTGGTAGTTTTCACTTTCTAATCCGTGCTAAGTATTGTAAAAGCCCAAAAATCGCAGGTTCCGAGATCTGGGCTATATCTTCAGACTGCCCATCAATTTTATCCAAAGCTTTCATAATCTGTCGCCTGGTTTTTAACGATGTATCATTCCTTTCCGTCCGTCTAATACATATGCATTTCAACTTCGTGCGTTAATTCTACTCACATAAACAAACCACATCATAGCTTATTCAAGGGCGAACAGTCATAGAATCGCTTACACAAACTTGGCACAGTGTTTCCAGTTTTGGAACATCCCTCGTACAGACGGTTGTTAGAGATCTATGGTAACAATTAGCATATTTAAACGTGGCGCGCGCGTTCATTTCACGTGAGCTATCACGTGGTATGTTGTTGGGCAGGTATTAAAATAGCTAGTATTCGAACAGCGAGCTAAAGTCATTGAGTTATTACACCGAAAATTGACAGGTATTGAGAGGCCTGCATGACAATCTTTTCCGAAGTCAAATTCAGCTATTCCAAAATTATGAAAGCATGCAAGAAGCGATGGTCAAAAGCAGGCCGATCGCCATTCCTGAGGGTCAAAAGCAGGCCGATCCGAGACAATCCACTAGACGTATTCCTGACGTCTTCTGGAAAGTTCAAGCTCTCGTCAGCGGATGTAATCTACCAACACAACGGGCCATTGGACAGAAGGTAGGGGCATCTATGTACACGGTAAACACAATTATCAACGTGATTTACAACTGAAGAAACGACACAGAGCCACGTTCATAAGTTGTTCAAGAGCGACGGATCAGCTGTCGCAAACTGTATGAATGACACCTGCCGGATGAAAAGTGGAAATACGTGATCACAATAGATGAGGCATATGTTTATTTCAGTGACTGCAGCAAGAGCCGAACCATTTTTTTACCGTCCAAGGGGTTCTAAGGACTTCAGAAAATGGTACCGTGAATGCAAGGAAACATTTTCAAATATTTACCACCATATTTACCCGTGACATCCCTAATTTTTATGGTACATAGGTGAACAAGGTATGGCTGCACCAAGACAAGGCGTCGAGTCACATCGCCGCGTCAACTCTGTTCCTGGAAGATACCGGAATCCGCTTCATTCCATTCAGCGACATACCCGTCATGTCGCCGGACCATCGTCTATGGATCTTTGTGGCTTTGGCCAACTTAAACGGGCTCTCGGAAAGAGAGGATCGCAAACAGTGGAGGGTCTTTGGAAAGCGTGTCAACAGGAGTGGCTACGAACTGATCATGTTGTTCTGCGTTCCAGCCTCCTATAGTGGAAACTGCGATGTGGGGGCAATAGCAGCGAGGCATGGCTATCAGATCGAACACAGTCGATGGTGGTGAAAAGGTTTTCCACCTTTTTTGGCCCCCTGTAACTGATTACCATAGACCCCTAACAATCCTCTGTAAATGTGTTTTTTTTTCATAATTCTTGTATATAAATTAGTTGGAGTTACTTTTACTTATTTCTCCTAGCGGAGTAATTTATTTTTAAACTTCAAGAAGATAATTTTTTTTGCTTATTTCTTACTAGCAGAGGACCCGGCGTTGCCCGGGGTACTAACGCTTGTAGGTAAACACACACGCATACACAAAGAAGCTCACGCACTTTTCCCAATCGTCTGAACGCTTGTTATCGAGCTGAAGGAAGACACGTGTACCTCCTTTCTCTCATCGAGAGAGACTGCCCTGTCTATATCGTCTACTATATCCATTTCCTGTTCATTATTAATAATTCTTGAAAACGAATGTTCTGTCATTGCATCATCATTTTATGTTCATTGTTATAATTCTTTGAATAATTTTGTGCTCATTGTTATTGGTGAATTGCGCATTGAGACCATTGTTGATGCGAACACGACGGGCCTATTGTTGCACAAACTTTGCCTTGCATTGTTGGTCATGAGATATCTGTTGCTGGTCCGAGCGTAGTGTGAATTGCGTGTTGACACCATTGTTGACACCTATTGTTGCACTAACTTTTCCTTTCATTGTTGGTCATGAGATATATATTGGTTGGTCCGTGCAGAGTGTTGTGAATTGCGTGTTGATACTATTGTTGATACCTATTGTTGCACAAACTTTGCCTTGCATTGTTGGTCATGAGATATTTCTAATTAATATGCCCTTCCATAACCATGAATATCGATTTTTATCGATAATTATTATTTTTCCGAAATCTGAGGTAGACAGTGACCTTCCTCATGGTTTGAAGGTCAAGTATGCAAAATTTCATCAAGATCGGAATAAAGCTGTAGATTTGCATAAGAAACAAACAAACCCACAAACCCACAAACAAACAAACATCCTTCTTTATACCGTACCACCCTGTATATATAGAAAGATTTCCTGCATTTATAATCTTTGTATAAAGTATAAATTATTGCAAAGGTGGGAGAGAATCTTTATTTCAAGGGTTTATCATTATATACATGACATTTTTTGATATCCATCTTTATCTTAAATGTAATGATTTAATCGGTCTCTTTTCCCCTAATCTTAAAAAAAAGCCTCAGTGATGGTCAAAACAATGAAAATTTGCTCAGGGTAAAATAATCCCGGTTGCGCGCCTGTTTCAAATTAAGTTTCGAAAACCACATTCTATCTGGCAAGTTAGCATTGTGCTCTCCGGAATCCTTTGTCAGAGCCATTCTTTTTCGGATAGACATAAATTTTATTTACATTGTCCCGGAAAGTCCCTTCATTGCTGGGAGAATACAATAAGAACACAAGTGCCAAGCGCTCCACTGCAAATAATGGTGGAGCGAAGTTAAACAAGACAGGGTATCCGGTAAAGACATTAACGTCGAATAGCATTACAGATGCTGGGTAAAAATCATGGCTCAACGACATCACGAGTGAAGCATTGATGAACTACAAATTCCAGACTAATGCAACCATGATCAGTAAACGCGACTTTTACTTTGTATGCTTCGCAGATAAATCCAGTTACCTTAAGCGTTAGGAAGTACCTAAAAGAAGATGGATAGACCCACGCTGAGTCAACATGGTCTTACACTTGAATTGTCGAGATCAGCGAATTCGCGCTGTTGAACCTTCGGTCCCCCATGGGGATAAAGTCAGCTGAACTTATTCGAAGGAAGTCACCGACACCGACAATTTCAAAATAAGACCCAGACATCATTACATGAATATTTTTTATTTATTTCATATTCTGTGGCATAATACAGTTTTCCTCATGCCATAAACAAATTATTGGTAGTAACTTCAAAGTTAACATCGCTATTATGGAAGATACTATTTCAGAGCAATGTCTCATGCTTGAAAAAGTAAACGTTGAAATAGTTATTTAAGCAATTATTTATTTATATTTTTCAATCCTCTCCCGAAATTAAAATTAAGAAAAGAAATTGTAGGTGATTGTAGCTTTAATGCAATTTTATGAGGGAATTAAAGTTGCCAGTATTAGATATACGTTTCTTAGATTTCTTTTTCAAGTAATTTGGAATTAATAACGTTAAGTAACTTCAAAAGCAGATAACGCTAAGTAACCATTCGCTCTTAGCTCTCATAGTATCTCAAACGTTTTTAGAAGAATCCAAACATTATCATTCTTTGAACGTTACAAAAGAAGGAATCGTAAATCCGGCTCGAGCGCTCTAATTGTCTCTGCAAATTTACTTTTCTCGGATAATGGTAGCACAGTTGAAGTAAGGGTCTCATTTACTATTAATAGCTCTTAGACGTTCTTGCTATTTCTTCAGTTCATATTAAATCCGATTTCATATTTCTTTCATTAAACAAATGCTTTGCACGAAACGTAACATTTAAGCGTAGATTAGGACCCTTCTACGTGAAGTAGAATTTAAAATATCTTTACGAGCAAGAGGGAAAAAAGATTTGAGAAATTCCTTCACGATTTCTCTCCGTCTTTTTTTATGTTCCTCCGCCTATCTCTCTCTCTCTCTCTCTCTCTCTCTCTCTCTCTCTCTCTCTCTCTACGGTTCTTTGGATTCCGTGTTTGTTGGAGAAATGAAGGTGGTTGCAGTGGGTGGGTAGTGATGCCTCTAAACGTTTCCTCGAGGGGCCCACGAGACATGGGTCCCCATCGGCTCCAAGTGGACTCTCTCGCTGCGTCAGGAGACATCAGTGATTCAGGACGCTCGTGTATCATCTTTATTTTCCCATAAAGCAACGCTCTCCCTGGACGTGACGCACGAATTTCAGAGGAAGAAAAGCCTTCCGGAGGGAAATCTTCTTCAACTGTAACCAAGAAGTTTGTAAAAAGGCAGAAGGGATAAAAAAAATTAAAAACTCCTAGGGTAACAATGTATTAAAAAAATATCAATCGCAGTGCACGCCATATCAGAAATAGGAAGGAGAAAATTTTAAAAATAAATAAATAAAAAAAGGCAGCTATTTTATCGTGATTGACCAAGCTTCCGTCGTAAATCTTTCTTTCTTTATTTATCTCTCTGTTCTTTTATTACAGCTTTAATCACTTTCTTAAATTTATGTCTTCAAGCGCTCTTATATCTACTCTGTCGGCTCCAAACTTTGAATGAATTTTACGAGAATTACACAAGAACTCTTCTTCTTTCTTATTAAAGCTTAAAAATTTAGAGGGCTTAGTGATATTTCTAATGGCACTATATAAAAATTATCATTATCTCTTAAAAGATTCCTTTTGGTAATGTAATATAAAAACATTTATATACTCGGAAATTTATCTGTAAGATTCGTAAAGAATTAAAATCCACATTTCGAGATTTCACTGATCGAGCATTCCGCTTTTACTTAGATTTAAATTTTCTGTTTGTTTTTTCTGGCAACATTTAGTGTATCTCAAAAATTATTTTGTAATACGCAAAGAGGATAAAAAAGGGTTTCCGTAACGTTGTGGAAATCGAATGAAACCGAAATAAAGCTGACGTTTCTGACTAAAATTAACCTTTACCAAAGTCAGAAAACGGATATTACACACAGAAAAGACGATGGTGAGAATATTCGGACAGCTCTTTTCTTTGACCTAAATGTTATTCACATAAATAAATATTCAACAAAAATTACACTGTAGAGAGCAACTGTAGAGAGCAACAATAAAAAATTTAAAATGCGGCACATTTCTGTTTTCGAGCATGGGATAGGTAGAAAAATGGCACTTTCTTTTAATTTTAACATGATAATGGCTGAAAATCATTCTAAAAAAACCATGATGCAAAAAACGACACCAAAAAGCATTACGGAAACTGTTTCTTAGAAATTTTGATATAAGTATAATTTCTTGATATATCAACTTGTAATATAAGTAACGCGCTTTTTTTAAGTAACCATCTCTCATCAGTTATAATAACTTTTAGGCAGGTGCATTATTCAAAGGGGATGAAGGATTGTTTTTGTAGCTCTTTATTCAATTTGTGCATTTTTTTTTTCTTTTGCATACGACAAGTTGCGGTAGTTTATGTAAGCGATTGCAATAGACGTACGTATCTCTGAGGAGAGCATTCGACAGATTTTATTGTTTCTCTTTCGATAAAATAAAAATGCAAATGAAACAGCTAGAGAGATTCAAACTGAGTATCGAAGTGTCGTCGATGGTGTTATAAGTTTAGAATTGGCAATTTTGACTTAAAGGTACGAACCAGCGTTCAGGTAGACCAAAGGATTTGGATGATGAGTTCTTTAAGACTATCATCGAGAGGAATCCCACTGCCACATTGATAGAACTTGGCAGAGAACTTAATGTTGAAGAAGGCATTGAAAGAGAAACGATCATAGAGGTATGTTGTTCTACAATGAAAATGCTCGACCGTAACTCGTTAGCCGATTTCTGAAATTCTCTGCTTCGTCTTGTCCTTTTAAGAGTAAATTGTCTTCCTTTTTTATCTTCTACATTTTAGTTTCCACAATACTAGTTCATGGAAAATGATAATACAATATTTCATACGTATTTGAGTATTATCATAGAAAATTTCTGTAGAAGGTCTTGAAATAGGTTCCTGAAAACAGAACCAATTTTCTCTGCGACAACGCATTTCCAAAGGAACCATCCGAACCTGTATCTCACAGTTTCGAACTAAATTGAAATAGAAGCCAGGACTGTCGATCTAATGGGGCAGCCGAGAATACGAACATGGATATAATGCGTTGGTGAGGGTTTATGTGTCGTGGTGCTTTATAATTTTAAATAAAAAAACAACTTTTATCTTATCAATTATTTCGAGACGTATAACTATACAGCAAAATTAAAATTTTTGTGATTAATATCACGGCTATAATTGCAGTTCATTGGCAACCGGCATAAACGATTTCTCCCTTCCCTCCATGCTTGTTTCTTTTCCGTTCCATTCCGATTTGAACGAAGGCGCGCACCATCTCCGCTTCCAGTGTATGTTTGAGCGCAAACAAACAATTCGATTTTATTTTGGCGCATTTAAAAAAAAACATAAAACAGTGCGATTTCTTATTTGCTAAGGAGAACCACTAACTTTAGGTGAATAACATATTTCATTTAGGGTTGAACCCGTGAGATAAAGGTTCGGATTACATACAGGAGCATTATCGAACGCGTTTCCATATTCTTTTAAATTCATGAATTACTCAAACATAATTGTCGTTGAAGCAGCTAAACATTAAGATTATAAAACCTATTGAAAAATTTTGAAATTTATTATTTATATAAAAAGTAATAAGGAAGTTGTTGTTTATATATGGAAATATCGATGAAGAGATCTGTTTCGTAAATTCAACACAGTGGCGGGGTACTTGCGACAACCGTCGAAGCCTTTTCTCCGCTCCATCGACTTAATATCTCTTGACAGTGAGCCAAGAAAAGTTTCCCGCTGCTACTTTAACATGAAAGCCACAAGTGCGTTATAAAAATAAGCTCAAATATCAACAGCCCAGAAAGAAATCAGGAAAAAAAATCCAGTGATACATAAATCAACGCGTAAACGACAAAACCAGCAAGGCCGCAGTGATAAAAGTAAAATCATCCACGGTGACAAGACAGTGACGATATTTTGCTTAAGGACATCAGGGAACTCATTTGTATCTGGTGTTGTTAAATTGCATTTTAAAACCGGACAAACATACATAGATACATGCAAACATTGTACATACAATACATGTCCAGGCACAATCTATGGAATCAAGGATAATTAAAAGTATAAAAATATGAGAAAAACTTTCGTTTCAGTATTGTTTAATTTATTTTGGAATTTGGAGAAGGTTCAAAAGTCTTATATCAATAGAAACTGATGTGATGGCGAAAGAGATTCTGTTTAGTTGAAGTATTTACGAGAGAAGAATATTTTATACGAAAAGGAGCAAATTGCCCGTGCTCAGTTATAATTCTACATGTTACGGTTTCAATGTCCAACATTAACCGAATCCTTAATTATGAATTCGTTTTATGTTCAGGCATGCATGAAATGCGAGCTAAAAGTACCATTTTCATAAAATGTGTTTACTTTCTTAAAAGATTTTACTCCGTTAATTCAAAACGAACCATTTTTATAATTTATTTGACAATAATAATAAGTTAGTTGAGATCATAGTCTTCTGTTCTTACAAGAGATAAATTATCCTCTTTTTACCCTCTCGTCTTTGTTGAAGAAGATTGATAAGTCCAAATTACCCAAGTTTTTAAAGTTTATTATGAGACCGGAAAGAAGGGACATGTTTATTTTGACTTTTTTTTTGCTTCCCTGATGTGAAGACGACATTAACATAGTCCCTCTCTCTCTCTCTCTCTCTCTCTCTCTCTCTCTCTCTCTTTCTGCGTGTTTGTTGTTTGCTTTTCAAAAGGATAGAGGAAAATTGGGTTTCTTTTATTATGTGTCGTCTGTTTCTTGTTTGTTGTGTCAGCGTGATAGGCAGTTATAAATGACGCGTAGAAAACCACCGGCAATTAAGGGGGAGAGCACTCTGCCAAACTTTGCGACCGCACCGTCGCCCCGAAAAAGGTTTTTGCCTGAATTAGAGACAGAGATTTGAACCACATGTTACCAAACACGGAAAAAGGCGACTCAAATGTTTAGCTTGTAATCTTTAGGGTTAATTGCTTTATTTGAAATCTAATTGTAGCTCTTCTGACAAACGAACTTGGCGAGAGTGTTAGAGAAGCGATGCAAATGATCTCAACATCGTCTTGTTTTAAGGTGAATTCTGAAAAAGTAAATGGTGTTTAATGTTTTCATTTTCCCCCTCCTCTTCTTTAATTATCGTGTGCGCATATAATTAAGAAAGCGAGCGAAATGTTTTATTTGCTCGAAATCTCGACCGCCAAAGGCGTAGTTTTTGTAAGAAATAATTTTTAAATATAGTGCCTATTTAACCATTTAGCCGATTTCATGAAGTGCTGTTATGCAGCATAAAAGATTAAGATAGATTAAATTAATTTATTTAAATTGGTTCCTTTAGGCTATTTTAAATCAGATGAAGGGAAGACCGTACTTCCTCGATGCTTCCTTATTAAAATGTAAACAAAAACGTTTGGTATGTACGGTTATCGTCAATCTGACCGACGTTACTTTACACAATATCTTGAAAAGGGGTTTATCTCTTTCAAATTCTGCTTTCAACTGCATAATCATCAAGATCTCTGCTCACCTGTATCAACTTCTCAGGGATTTTCGTAGACTTCTTCAGATCGAATAATGAGGTCAAATTATTTTTGTAGATTTTTTTTATTCAGATCATACTATTAGAGTCAATAAGTTCTAAGACTTATCTCCGCGGGGCGCTATTGTGTCGCCTTTTTCACATATCATGCATAATGTCCATTGTTTAGCGCATCAGACAACAGATTATGACGGTACAGTTAGCAGGACAGAATGGTGATGACTTGATAAAGTGCAAGCCGCGAAATTGGCTACGTTGGATGTGGAGTAGCGTACAGAATAGATATTAACAGCCAGACTGATTATGGATACACTGACGGAACTCAAATGGGACATCTTACCATATCCTCCTTACAGGCCGGATCTCTCCCCTTGCAACTATCACCTTTTTGGACCATTGAAAGAGTTCTTGGGAGGGCAGAGTTTTCCGGTTTCCGCGCCAAAAACTATACAAAAGATTCGCTAAGTGCATGGAGAAGCAGCTGTGACTCTTGTTACTGTCTTCAGAAAGTAATGTTGACGTTTTTCTTCGAGTCCAAGGGCCCTCTGCTTGTCGATTTTCTCAAGCAATGGTCCTCTACTTGTCAATGCAAAGAACTATGAAAAAGTTTGCTGGTATCAGTTGTTCGCTGCAAGTAGAGAATCCTTTGAAGATGACATTCCTGCAAGATGTCCGGTGTCGGTCATAACCAGGGAACAATTCGGGAAGTGCAATAGATTTTTCGTGAAAATAGTTCCCGTACATTTAATGAAATTGAAGAAAGAGCAGGAACCAGCCATGGTAGTTGTCACGCCATTTAGACTTGGGACTTGCACAACACACGAGCCACTTAGAAAATGGGGAGATGCGGATGATCATCAACGGGAACTTTATTGGATAATGTGGACAATGATCCAGTATTTCTGAATGACTTCGTCATGGGTGAGTAATCATGATGCTTCCTGTACTATCCATAATTGAATCGTCCATCTGCAACCTGGAAGCCATTCATGTCCCCGCGGGGAAAAAAACAATACCTTTAGGACAGATCAAAAGGAAAAGTCTTGTTGCAGGTGGATTTCGAACTCGGAAAACACCCATTCTTATAGCTTTCTGATTCTAGTGGTATGAATGTCATTCTTTGAATTTTTTCTCTCCTGCATTGCTGATGCCTTAGAGTTTAAAAAAGAGAAACCACAAGGTATTGCCTGTTCTCTATATTGCTTGTTGCTATGAGACCAAAAAAAGGACCAGATCCCTTATTCAATAAAATACTACTGTGTGACAAAAGCTTCTTGGAATGTTCACAAGATTTCATTAAACAAAGATTTTATTAAACGTCTTCTTGTTTAATAAAATTTCCATAAATAGAATCTACTTTTACGAATTAATATAAAATTTTTCTGCACAAATGACGTGATTTATTCAGTTTATTCTCATTAGAACATAAACAACATTTCCTTCCTGGACTGCTGGGTAATGTTTCCTTCTTCTTTCTTTCTTTCCTTCTTCGTCCTTTTTGTGTCTTCACTCGAATACAGTTGCAGAAATATGATAATATTCCGCAGAAAACGTAGAATATTCATTTCACTAAATAGACATTATTCCAAAAGACAAAGAACTTTTCAAGAAATCAGTAAACATTCAGATAATATGAAGAGTATATGGTTTTAAGAGCATATTGAAATCCTACCATTTCAGCCTTTCGTGCCTTAAAGTTGGTGATAATTCAACATTTTAATTACCTGTTATCCTCCCTTGTGAAAAGACATATCGGTTTTCTTTAAACATTCGCCTTTTTGATCATTCATCCTCACTTTGATTCTCGCATTTCATTTGAAGAAACACATTTGTTAGAAACGTGACTCAATAAAATTACTAAGGATAAGAAAAAGCATTCATTACTGCCAAATAAAGATTGATAAAAACGTCTTCTTATTTCACAAAAGTTGAATAAGAGCTTCGAAACGAAGCCGCCGTAAAGAAATGCGCTTCGAATTACCCTTAAGTGAACGAAATTTAATTTAGAGTTAGGTTGCATTTGAGTTAGGTTCTAGTGTCTTCACCAAAGAATGGCGTAAATTCAGAATGTCATTTTAATGAATTTTTAAGTGGAAAACTGCCTCCTCGACATTTGATATCGACAAATAGTGCTGCTTTTCTATCGAATGACAAACAAGCAAATAGATCTATTGAACAGCAAGAAAATTTAATTGCTAATTTTGATCCTCTTACGGCATTTTTAGTTGATGAATTTTTTTTCTTCGAATTTTAGGAAGCTTTCTTCGGCTGAATCCTTTTGACTCAATTTTAAATGCAATATCTTTCGAAATTTATTTGTTAGATTATACGTTTGAAGAGGCATATTTCCTTTTATTCATATATTCAAGGGGAGCAGACACCTTTCGTGTCGCCGGTATTTCCGAACTTTGTAAACATGTAACATAAGAAATAAGAAATGTAACGGTATATAGAAGTTACAAAAGCTATTCCGAGTGATGCGTTTTTTCAACCGTTCTCGAGAAATCTGGGTGTGAAATTTGTAGCTCCGTTTAGAACCACTACAGTAAATATCTCTGAAGTCTCAGAGCGTGTCACAGAGGATTAGCTTGTTAATGAGTATGGGTGTGGATTTTCTTTTGCATCGGCATGATAAGCTAGTTGTGCTTCTCATGGTGAGCCGGAGGATTTCGACTCCAGTCCACATGGATTGAAGGAAATGTGACCTCAAAATTCCTGCAGAAAGGCTCGGATATCTCATGAAATACGATGAAAAAAGTTTTTTCTCAACAATGAGGATTAGCTGAATGTGGAAAGCATTCCGAAAAATTGTAGGAAGTATTGTTTGCCCAAAGATAACGTTGGCGCTTGTCCTTTCAAGGCGTACATGAAGGGCTTTACGCACTATATCGAATGAAGCAACCGGATATTCGCATAGGTCAGCATGACTTGTTTCTAGTTAGTTGTTTGAGCTCTTCTGAAGGAACTTTGAGGTCAGATTTTCTCCAATCCATGTCGATTGGGTCTAAATTCTCTTCCATTTCATTCTGAACTCGTGAGCATAGCTTGTAAGCACCGGAATGGAAGCCTGGAGGTTACGTCGTCCTTTTTATAAATTTTTTCACGGTGCTTTTATTGTTACGAAGAAAAATTATTCACAAGTCTTTAGTCGATCTCTTTGAATGTTAACGAGGCGTTTCCTCCAGTTCCCGAGAAGCGTACTTGGTGCTACTCAATCCCGTGTTTCAACTCTTTCTTCAATTTCTATCATCCCAAAATTTGTAAACTTACAAAGACAGACGACGAATGACCCCAATCATTCTTTGCAATTACCTTTCTGTACACATATACATAAATAAATATAGCAAAACCTGTCTATAACGACTATCCACGGGACCAAGCAAAAGTGATCGTTAGTCTCAGATGGTTGTTATATACAGGTTAACGAAAAAAAATTACAAATCAACAACTATAATTAAAGCGGGTATATTTATTCCTTTATAAAAGAATGGAAGTTACTTTGTTTGCACCGTCTCGTTTTCCTAGTGACAATTGCGTCTTCAAAATGTTCTTCGACCACGTCTAGTGATCTTATCGCAAAATTTGTTTCCCCTTTATTTGAGAGCTGATCATCACATGTCATCCACGCTTTCAAACTCAAGCCCATCACTGTATTCCGAACCTGGAAATATTGACATTCTCGGAGCACCGAATAAAGACATCTTTTCACCTGTAGCACTCGCATACATTACAACAGTGAGCCGTAACTTAGACACCTGCAGCATTTAGCCGTAATTGGCACTTACAATGGGAATCCCTCGAACATGTATGTCACAGATTTCCACCAAATTGAAATATGTTACTCAATTGAAGCTACAATAGATGCTTGCAAAATAAGAGAGTGCAAAATTTTGTTTCTTTCAAAATAAACCACGAAAACGAAAAAATTTGAGCACACAGTCATACAAGGACCCCATTGTTAAAGCAATGTATTAATGCGCTTAACGGAACTTCTTTCTTCCACTACTCACAGCAATAAGCACGAATCCAATTCAGATGAAATACTGTAGACAGCAGCAGACGGCAATTGAATGGCTTCTCAAGTTTCTAAACAAACTTAGTTTTTAAAAATAGATTATTACAATTAGCTAATTGCCTTTCAGTACAAAATGTCTTGAGTAATTAATAACCATTTCCTTAATTGATTATTTCATTTTATTAAGTAATTCGGTAATCAAACACGGGTCTGGCTTCATGTGCAACGTCGAGTATACGTTGCGTTGGTGAGGGGGTATGCATCGCCGTGCTTTATAATTTTAAATAAAAATAGTATTCATGATGCCTTCCTTATCTTATAAATTATTTCGAGACGAATAATTATACAGCAAAATTAAGGTTTTATGCTTAATAACAGTGCTCTAACTGCAATTCTTTGGTGATCGCCGCTAACAAGTTCGCTTCCCCTCTTTCCGTCATGTTTGTTGAACTCTGCGCACTTCCGGAGCGCTTCACTGCCGCGCAACGCTTTCGCTTACACGATGTGCTTGCGCGCAAAAAAAAAAGGGCTATGTGGGGTTCCCTTGTTAGTGTAGGACCTGACTGGTTGCATAAGTGGTCGTTATACACATACATAGAAGTTCGAAAATGCCAGTCGCAGATCGCGTTAGAAGGTGGTCGTTATGCTAACAGATTTCCCATATAAATTTCTGCGGTATCGGTAACAGATTTCCCATATAGCGCTTTAAAATTCGGTATCGGTAAGGAATATCAGTATCGGTATAGGCCAGGGTGATTCTAAAAGGTCGTGCCAATATGAAAAGGCAGGTAGAGGGTGAAATTCTGAGCAAAAAAGTCTAGTCGCGTTTTTCGATCTGAGGCTCCGTTAAAAAGTTATAGCGCTAAGTTAAAAATTGCTCAGCGTCTGTACCAAGATAGATTTTCGGAAGTGACGTCACGAAACTTTAAAGCGCTATAACTTTTTAACAGAACCTCAGGTCGAAAAACGCGACGAGACTCTTTTGCTAAGAATTTCACCTTCTACCTGCCTTTTCATTTGGGCACGACCTTTTAGAATCACTCTGGCCGATACCGATATTCCTTACCGATACCGAACTTTAAAGCGCTCTAACTTTTTAACGGAGCCACAGATCGAAAAACGCGCTAGACTTTTTTGCTCAGAGTTTCATCCTCTACATAACCTTAAATTTGTGAAACGTCGTCCATTTACACCCTGTATACAGCTGGTCGTTGGCACATTTACTGTATATGTATAACATATCTCTCTAAGTCAGTGGTTCCCAAACTTTTTCGATTCCCGAACCCCTTTCACAAAGATCTGAGTAACGCGAACGACTATCTTATAAATATACAAACATACATGCATACAATACAATAATCCGCCATTACAGAAAAATTTTGGCTAACCCCCTGAAGGATGTTGCGAACCCCAGTTTGGGAAACACTGCTTTAAGTCATATACGTAAATATACATATATAAAACATATATATTTATTATGTTTAGCATTCGTAATTCTAAATATTTTCGATAATGTTAAGAGTGACAAAGAGAAGCTGTAAAATATATAAATTGCTTAAAAGAAGAAACGTGAGCGTGCAATTTTCAGACTTCCATTCCGATGTCTGCGCTAGACTCTGAAATTTGGCAGACACTTTACTCTAGTGGCACTAAAAGGTGCTAAAATTCACATCGCGATCTCTCGACATAGTTTTTTATACTTCTATATGAATACAACAGTTCTGCTAAAATTTGGCAAAATCGGTGACTCGGAAGAGTATATAATCCCGCTGTCAGTATTAAAAATCGTTATATTAAAATTGAATTATTTAAAATATGGAATAATTTGTTGATGATTATTTTTCCTCACAGCAACTGTCCTAAAAATTCGGGCTAAAAATGTCTTAATCTAGGCCATGAAGAATATTAAAACCGAAACAGATCATCCGATTGCAACAAATATAGATTTACCATTAAGTCATTTTCTTTTAAGCTGTTGTCATTTCTGGTCATTTTATATTTAACTTTTTTTTCAGTTATGTATTTATTAATTTCATTATGAATGATATCTCTTGTCTATACGTGTTAACACTTTTGTCATTTGATACGAGTTGCTTCTTCGATGAATTCTACTTTAAATAACATTACTGGTAACGATTATTTAAATATCACAGTTCTATATCTTATGTTTCCCTATTTAAATATGCTTTTTTCTTTAAAACACTTTTTCCCAAAGACTTCAGTGTTTTCAGGAATTTCATGTTCTTCCTAGATTGTGTTGACATCTATTTTTATGCTCGAAGGTTGACATCTAAATTTTTATAGCCGATTTCCCTTAAATTTTGCAGAAAGAGTTTTTAAGCCTTATTTATACACCTACTTCATTTAATATGAGAAAAATAGATTGTTATAAGTGAAATGAAATAGCACTTTAATTTTTGAAGTTACATATTCCTTTTATTAAACTCTTAGTCTTTTAATTCTTTCCTCTGATTTTTTTTAAATAACGAGAAGTAATTAGTTTTTAATCTCTTTCCCCTTACCTACTTGAGTCCCATTTTTTTCATTTCCGTTATTACTTTATCTTAATGACATTCGGCGCTCTCTTTCTGTCTTCTAGAGGAAAATCTTTAATTCAATCAATCGCTTACGATGCGCGTTTTTTCGTATAAAAAATTTCCCTTTTGTTCTTTGATCTTTGAAGCATTTCTTTCTGAACTTGCCATCGGTGTTCCAGTGAAAGAGATAGCAATTTGCCAATTCTGCCTCCCTTGAAGCCCATTTTAACCTGGGGAAATTGCATGGTTTCTTCTACTTCTTTTGATCTTAAATTCTTTTTCTTTTGCTTAAAGAAAGCTTGAAAACAAACAATTTCAACAGTAATCCTAAGACTAATCCAATTATTATTTTTCTTTTATGTATATTTTTTTCTCTTGTAATCTTAATTCTTCTATAACATGGCTTTGCTGTCCAACGAAGCAATTTTCCTTATAAAGAGAAGTTTTTTTTTACTAACGACGTAACAGTTTGACAATGAAATTAAACTGTAAAATAGCAGATCAAAAACGGCCGATGACTGTTTCCAATGGATCCAAAGCTGAAACAAAGGATTAATGTGAAAAGAAAACAGAAGAATAGAAAAACAGCAGCTCTCAATTTAATTTGATATAGGGCTTATTTAAAAAAAAAGTTAAAGACAGCTTAAGATTTGATAACGATGGGTTTAAAAAGGTATAAGACCGAAATAAAATAATTAAAAAGTATAAGTGTCCTGAATAAATTATAATAACAACCATTTTATTAAAGGGCATGTACAATATAAATAATTACGCTTTCTATTTCTATTTACTGTTACTATTTTGCCATCCTTGATAATGGTGTAATACCAAAACGCGTCGGCAATACATCTAATAGTGTCCGTATCGTCCTTAGACCCTTCGTTTATTTTAGTTTATTAACGATCTCATCGTTAATTAATGGTCGCAAAGATTTATTTATAGCTGGCTAATTGTAAGAGAAATAATTGAGATTTTCAGTAGATGATTATTTCAATTAGGATATTAAATAGATTTTAATTGAAGATTTAATAATTTTATATTTAAGATTTTAATAGTTATTCCAAAATTCTAATGAGCAGATTTTTCGTTTTTAAAGTGTTCATGTCATGTGAAAATTTCTTTGCAGTTCGTTTATCTGTGAAAATGTTTACTCAAGTTCTCAAGCCTTGGTAGCAGACTAATAATTGGAGGCTGTTCTTAAAATTCTCAGCATCTAATTAGCTATCATAAAATGACTATCTGTAAAAAGACCAATAACAGTGTTAAAGACCTTAAACATGGGTAAAGGTTTTAATGCACGCCTTTAGCCCAGCTTTAAGCTTTTATTCAAAATTGCATGCGGATACAAAGATAATTTTCCTTATTGCCCCAAGCCTAGATATTGATGCTACTTTGCAATTATTTTTATATTTTAAAGATTAGAAAGAGAGCTACCGTTCTCAAAATCGATTCTGTGAATTGTCCAAAGTATATCATGTTCCACTGCCATTATGGACGTGGATCAATCAGCAAAAGACCTTTTGACGATATGGAGTGGATCACGCATTAGAAAAACCACGAAAACAGCTCTTTACCACGACATCATTATCATTCTTTACCATCTCGAATGGAAGCAATGGCTGTGTTTGTATGTAAATAAACCAACTTTAATATTGATTTAATGATCAAATTATTTGAACTGTTTTCATTTATAGCTTATTTAGCTTTCAATATTGGCTCCTTTCGTTATTCGCCCACTTTTTGATATTCTTTTCATTTTTTTAGCGTTCAGTAATTATTTTTTTTTTCATTCAAAAAAAGTTATATCCCTATATCGGTTGTCTGTCGATACACATTAAACCGGATAAAAAGTATAATGACGTCGATTAAACTTGACAGTGAAAATGCGAATTCGAAATTTTGATGTCTAAAAAATGCATCTTATTTTATAAATTCCTTTTAATATATCTATAAATATTTTAAACAGATAACTATCTTTGTACTTCTTTTATAATATTCCTACCCTTACCTTTGGAACTTATCTCTATGCGTATCTTTTCATAAAAGCTTTTCTTATAACCCTAGTTTGAAGTTTTCTAAGAATAAAATCTACAGGGTGCAAGGGAGGAGGTTGAGTTTTAGCGTAAAAATCCACCTGACGAATTCCTGAGGCGCGATCTATTGGAGGAGGTGTTCCCCAAGAGAGTTCGTTGGCTTTGCCTTGGCTTTTGTTGCTTTTGGGGGCCTTGGCGAAGGAAAGGCACGTGAACCTTCAATTCCGCTCCGTGAATTGGTAATTCTAATGAAATTTTTCTCTGGAAATTGCGCCTCAACTCTTTTGTTCCCATGTTAGCGTCCAGTGATTTTTCGGGAAAGATCAGAATGGGAATCTAATCATCGGGTTTTAATGAAAGTCGCGAGCTCGCGAGAGAGTTTTGCGCCCCGGTTAAATTAAAAAGTTTACGCGGAGACGCCTTCGAATTAATAATGATTTCCAAGAAGGGCGAACCCTTCGAACCTTTTTTTTGCCCTACAATTCGAAGATTATCAATAAGGGAAATGAATTTTGAACCTTTCTTTTTAATTTTTCTTGTAAAAAATTTCTTGATTGAATTTACAGAAGTCTCAGACGTTCATTTCATTTATTTATACCCTGAAAAGCATATACAGAAAAGTCAATATTAATTTTTTTGAAATCGCTCTAACGATCACGTGACCATTAGAAACCTATATATTATTTCAAATGGAAATATATGGCATGCGCTGTATCATTCGATTTGAAACGATCAGAAACGATTAAAAATATTATAAGTTTCGAGCTTCTTAAATGACTTCAATAACTCGTTATTAAAACGTTTCGTCAATGTTCATAGAAAACAATATTTTTCTCTAAAATCTTTGCAACAGTGATTTTTCATCTTTTGCCCCTTACGAATGCCATGATAATTTCGGTTAAAAGGGAAGAAGTTTCCTAACAATGGGGAGGAATCATTGATACGAGCATTTCTTAAAATTTTTACGCGTTTTCGGGATTCGCGTAACAGTGCATAAGGATTACAGACGAATAAATAAGATAATTTAAAAGAATGAATGAATGAATGAATGAATGAATGAACCTTTATTCCACCCTAAGGCAAGGTACGGGTAAAAGAACATTTGCCACGGCAACGGCCATTTTGCAACATCCTCATATTTAGAAACAAAAAATACTAGTTATTAAATAAAAATAAATAATAGACAAAATAATTAATAAATAATGAATAAAGTCAAAGTATAAGTAGAAATATAAAATAAAATTAAATAAATATCCGTTCATATAGAAACAAAGCAAAGACTATTAAAGGAGCATACAAAAAAACAACAATAAAACATCAAAACAATAAAATATCAAGTAAGATAAAAACAAGGACAGTTTTAACAATCATTAATCCAGCTTAGAGTAACAATCATTAAACATCTCAATACACAGAGAATTACCTATCAACCCTAAGCAATTTTAAATTCGTGTTAAACCAACACCACCTAAAGAGAGGTGGTGTTGGTTAAACTGACGTAATTGTTACAACTCCTGGGACGCAGTTCTGCCCTGAATCAATTTTTGAGCAAATTTACATCATTCAATTTTTAAAGAAAACGGTAATTAAGAAGTTGACACTGATCTTCCGTGCGAGTAAAAGAATAACTTTAACCTCTTTTAAAGAATTTGTAAAAAAAATGTGCATATAAAATTTGCAGTAAATCGACTTAATTCTTTCAAATTTTTGGGCAGAACAGTGACCCCAGACAAAATCAAGTGATATGAAGTACTAACACCTTAAATAAATAAACAAGACATTAACTTATGACCCGTAACAGAATGTAGTCGATCCCAGTCGGTGTCTTTCATAGCTGAAGAAAAACTTACCAGAGACTTGGATTAAATGACGAAAGTATATACAAATTCCGATTTTATACGGAATATTGAATGTTACAGATTGAGAATACACATAGATGAAAAATATTATAACCTTCATATCAGGTAGGAAAAGCATTATGTTAATATACAGCCTGTGACAATAAAGTTCGGTGAATGATGGCATATTGAGAGTGGATTGCTCGCTTACATGAAATAGCAGTTACTATCATTCAAAGTAATCCCCGTTGATGGTAATGCACTTCTGGGAACGCCTGTATAAGTCCTGGAAACTCCTAGCGTAGTCGTTTTTAGGGATAACCTTCAGTTGGGTCGTAACATTACGTTGGATGTCTGGCCACTTCGGGGGGCGTCTTCTACGGTGTTCTGGCCTCCTCGGAACCGTTTAAACCACTCATAACCACACTTCAAAGTAATAGCACTTTCTTTGTAAACTGTTGTCATCATTTCATGAGTCTCTTTCGTTCGCTGATCCATTTTGGGTTTCGACCGCGCGTACTACGCCTTCTCTCTTCAATGTTCTGTTTAAACACAATAAACACACTCGCAGCGCTGATTCTCTCAAATTTGTTTAAACATGTCTCGACCTGTCTGGGGCAGGATACGACGATGGTGCACTCTTACGACCGTTAGCAATTTGACGTCATTCACCGAACTTTATTGTCACAGGTTGTATGTTCAAATTGATGCCCCTCTTGAGCATTGTAGTTCTTATTTATTACTTTCTTATGAGTTTCCATCAGCATGCAAACGGTTAGGAAAGGAGAAATTCCCGATCCAGCCGCCTGCCTTATCATTGGGCCTCCACGTTGATAGTTCGTAGTCTATAGGACCATAGAATACAGGCTTCCGGTAGCGCGGTTAGCAGAGTCGACGAGTTGGATACTCGTTTTCCCTGGTTTGAATCCAGGTCGCGGAATTTTTTCTTCCTGTTTTTCATGTTAATATTTTTATTCTTGAAATATACTAGTCATTATGTCAAAAAATAAAAACACTCTACAAAATGACAAACAATGTCAATAAAAAATACTTAAAATTTTGATAATACATACTGTTTCAATTTAACCTTAAAGTGAAAGCAAGAATAATAACATCTATTATTACACTGCAGAGCTAACACTCGTAAATCTTTGGATAATCGATTCCATTTTCTATAAAAAAAATCCACGGAAAATAAACAGATATATTATTATACTATTTAGGAATATAAAACATGCACTGCTTATGGCTGCGGATATCCTCACCAGTAGTTAAAAATTTTTAAATAAAAAGACACGGATGTAATGTACATCTAATAGACTTGGCAGTCATCTTAACAACAGTATAAAAACACCATTGCTGAAAAGTAAAAACACTATTTTTATGAAACCAGGAGACAAACGCTCAAATAATAGAACTTCAAACAATACCCTAAAAGGGGATTATACAAAACCCTTAACTTATTGCAGGAATTAGTAGACAAAATTAATATAAAAAAGTGGAACTAACGTTAATGAAAAATACTGATCTTAACTTTATTAAAAAGTAAATGGCGTAGTCGTTTAAAAATAAGAAGATAACGTCTTAATTTAATAGTAATATCTTTCACAATCTGATTAAATTTTCTTGACCTTATGTTGGAGAATTAACTCCAGTTCTTATTTGTTATACTTTCAACAAAAGAATATATATTTTGCAATGTTTTCTTCAATTTTCGAAATAATGCCTTCGAGAATGTCGGCCTATTCGAACTTTCTTCCAAAAAAGAACGTCGACAAAAACATTTATATATATTTTCGCCATTCGGCAAATTACATAGTTTTAAAAGTAAAACCAACATCCTTACGTTTCTCAGCATATTTGTAAGTTGTTTTATGACTATTTAACAAATAAAAGCTCTAATAAACAAGAGTCTATAATACAAATGTGTAAATAACAGCTTATTTACTCTCTTTTAAATATAATATTATTTTTATCCCTTATTAGATATATTTTTCTCTCCTTTGATAAACATCTTTAATTACTTTTCTTTTATATACGTTAAACTGTTTTCGTGCAAACAGTGTTAATTCAGGCTTCAGTAAATAAAAGTCCATAATTTTAATTTAATTGAACAAGCTAAGTTAATTAACTGAGGTTATAATGGTAAACAATTATCGTGTTTATGTAACTGACTAAATTTGGGGCTTTGTTGTTAAATGTCAGCGACTCGCTCTTTAAATGTTATTACAGAAAGCGATTTACGGATTTCAAATAGATATTTAGTTATTTGTATCCATTATCATTATTGGATTATAAATGAATAATTTAAAACATAACGCATTAATCGGTAATTGATCGAAGAATAAGGAACCTTCTGTTCAGTATATAGCTAATTGAATTAAAGTATTACACTTATTTTTGATTACTTACTTTAATCACTTATGTAAAGGGTCATGAATTTTGGAGATAGTGATTAGACTGAAAATCTTAAAAATTGGCCATACTAACTATTTCTTCGATGGATATGTATTTCCATATTTATTTCCAGATCAAGCGAGAAGAACTTAACGAATTCATCTGACAATCCTGAATGAGCATTTCGCCGGTTGCCGTAGAGTATTGATGGAAAGCTACAATCTATTTTTAACGGGTTTTTTTCCTTTTACTATTAGAACGGTATAACATGCAGACGATTTACTAATGGACCGTCCAATCTAGAAGACGGCTTACAGAATCAGTGTCCTTTTATTTTTTTTAAATTTTATTATAAGTATTATTCCGTTTAAGGGTGTTTTCAGGTCAAGGATACTGTTTTAGATCAAGAAACATTTGAAATCTTTTTCTTTTAATGGTCAAATTACCTTGAAGAAGGTACACTACAACGTCTTGAAAGAAATGCGAAGAAGAATTAAAACAATTAACTATAACATGATTAGTAGATTAAGACAAACTCAAGGAAGTGTAGCCAATTTGTTTGGACTGCGTTAATGCAATCTTGCATTAACGGACTGCGTTCGTTTGGGCTTTGATGTGCGTCATCAGGGGAATCAGCAACAGAATCTTGTCCATTGTGAATGGCCATAGTAATCCTAACAGTAGAATTTTAAAAAAGATTTTTTTTCACTAGAGATTTTAAGTTTCCTTTAGACGACATTTTCGTTTTTCAATAAAATATAATTTCAAAAAATATTTCTCAAAATTAGAATGCAGCTGACCTTAAAAGATTCAATCGATAAACTCGAATTCAAAGTCGTAAAAGTCTTATTATTATTCGGATAACAAGCAACAAAGAATACTTACCCTAGATTTTTTTACTTTTTTTTCCCTCCCTTCTACTTTCTCTATGAGACAAATCGCAACGGTTATTATGGGCTCTATTTTAATTTAAGAGTTCTCATTAGCGACGATCAAAGATGCTCTCATCACATCCACTCGTTTCGGTTGAAAAAGGGGCCTTGAACAGTGTCACTTATCGGTGGAACTTCGTGACTGAGTTGTCGGCTCCGTGACTCTCCTCGTGACGGTGCGTGACTCATTACGACCAGGGGCCACAGATTGCTTTGCCTCTTTTCTTTTTCAACTGTCATGCTCTTTTGTTAAGAGATTTTTTTTTCGAAATAGCGAGAATAAAGCAGGGGTCGGGCAAGGAGTAGGGGGACAGGCAGCTTAAGCTTCGTGCACCTTGTCTTAAATCTGATAAGTTCGCTCGTAATTGAAAGTTTCTTTCTCATAATTGAATTTTTTGATTATTTTTCTCCTCCTCCAATTCATGTAATAACAACGAATATTTTAAAAATCATTTTCATAACAAATTTAAGAAAAAAATAAATAACGCATTATCACTTTTCAGAAAGAATGATCAAAGTGACCATTTCTTAGCTCTCTTCTACAACTTCTCTTACACCATAATGAATAATAAATTTTAAAAACTAAACTTTTTTTACCTTGATTTTTATCAAGTTATTATAACTTGAATAGTGTCTGTTAAATCGGATCTATTAAGAATTTCTTTTGTGTACAGGGTTTTAATAATTAACAAGAGGTGTCCAAAAAACTGTTGGTCAAAATAATTAATTTTGATGTGCATACATTCTTGACCATGGGGTTTCGATTTATCCAATAAAAAAATTTAATAGGAATATAAGACAGCCAAAATGTGACCACTAGGATGACAGCAACGGAAGAAAAGAAGCCATTATTCCACAAATGAGTTTTTGGTGTTAAGAAAATTTAGTTATAAAATTCCCTCTAGGAGACATTTGGCGCTAATGCCGCTTTAATTTGCATATTGGATAGTTAAGGAGATATTTGTCGTGTATATAAAGGGTCCATATCTCGTTTCATCAATTTGAATTAGCGATAAGCCAGACAGCATAATCACTAGACCTGACATCACTAGACCTGGTTATGGGAATACGTAAAGGTGATTGTTTATTTTGACGATATACAATTAATCAAAAGAATGAATTATGCTATACTGTATGTGCGACAATTGCATCCAAGTCAGTTACATTCAGAACGTTGTTCATCGAATGTACGCTCTACAAAAGGGATATGGAGAGCACTTTATTGTATACTCCACGTAATTTGGCTCTATGTATTTGGTATTCCACATATAAAAAATACAGCTTCTCTTACAAAGAAATATATGTGGAATAAACTTGATTTAAAATGTATAAAATTGTCGAAATGTATTGTTAGCATACAGGTGTTAAAACTCGTTTATCCGGAATTTTCATCATCCGGATTCGCTTAACAATAAACAACTCGCATAACCGAGACTGCATTGTAAATCTTTGCGCTTTGATTCTCAACTTTTGTTAAGTTACAAGTGGAAGTTCCGAAACTGCTTGAGTTCAGATTCGTCGCGATTACAGAGCATATTGCAGCAGTTGAAATAAAAATGCTGAAATAGCAACAATTGTGTCATGGATAAGGACAAGTGCCCCATATCGTCCATAGATGTACAAAGCTTCCGGAAGATCTGTTCCATGCAGAATAAAAAGAACGACGTACTAACACCTGAGAAGAACACTTTACAACGATTTGGTCTACTCCCCAGAACTCGTCCCCCGGACCGGTCAAAGAAGCGAGGCTGTGGACTCGGCCAAAATAATGTTTCCGAATCTTTGGAACTCCTGAATTGTATACATCGGGGACTGCGACGAAAAGTGATATTGTCATCTTGTTTGGGCAATAAATTTTGAGATCAAACATTTGAATCACCCTCGTAAATTAAGTTTTTCATATGAATCGCCCTCATACAGAGTGGGCCAGTAAAAAGGATTCATGAAAATTTCGATGGGTATGGTCCAATGGGGGTGAGAGGATCCGTTGAACTAAATGCTATCATTAGTACTTAATGTAATTTAGTACTTAATCACCTGTAATTGTCAATCCTTTGTTGCAACAATGTAATTTTTTTCAATAAACCATCATCTCTTATTTTTGAAAGGACACGTGTCATGTTACATTTCCTTTCACTGATGACTGACCCCCATTGGACAAAATTTTCATGAATTCTTTTTTCTGGCCTACTCTGTATATAGAGTAAAATCTTATATTTTAGGCCTATATTTTTCTGAAACCAGAGATATTAAAAATTCTGATAGAAAACCATTTAGGAAAAATAAGAGCGACGAGACGGATCCTCGCGATCCCTGAATCGATCTGAGGTCATAGAAGTTTTTCTTTTTTAGCTTCATTTCTCTACTAATTTACACTAAAGATAGTAGATTTCTCCTAGACTAATTTCATTGCATCGACATTTAATATGCATTAAAATACTGGGTCTCATTATACCATTTTTTCTAATTCTTTATAATACCTAATCAGTTATTAACAACTTACACTTTTCCAAATTTCATTTCTTGATGGATTAAGGTGTACCTGATATTAGTAATTAAGTTCTTAATAAGTAATCTCAATTAATAACTCTGTATTATTATAACATCATAATTAAATCTAACTATAACTATCATTATAGTAATCATCATTAACATAACAGAGAAATCGATATGCATTTAGAATATTTATAATCGTTTCGATATTAGAGTGGACTGCTTACTAGTTGAAAGCAAAAGATTTTCTGGAAATCTAGATCGATCTAAATTTCTCGGAAAGTAGGCACTCTCGAAATAGACTATACCCTCGAATAGTAACTACTCTCTCAAAATACTTAAACTCTCAATGTCAATAATGTATTCCTGAATCGATTTGCCCTAAAGATAAACTATTTGGGAAACTTCGCTGTTTATTCCTGGGTTAATCAAGCGGAGAACCAATCGTTGAAACCGATCGGAAAATTCGGAATTTTTTTCATTTTTTTCCACTAGGCCTCCATCAATTCATTAAGAAGGACAGTATAAAGAGACTGTTTTTAAAATCTATCTATATATATAAAGAAGGATGTTTGTGGGTCTGTGCGTCTGTGGGTCTGTGTGTGGGTCTGTGGATCTGTGTGTACGTTTTTTATACAAATCTACAGTTTTAATCCGATCTTGATAAAATTTCGCATACATGACCTTTAAAGCATGAGGAAGGTCACTGTCTACCTCAGATTTCGGAAAAATAATAAATATCGATAAAAAATGGATATTCATGGTTATGGCAAGGCATATTAATGAGAAATATCTCATGACCAACAATGCAAGGCAAAGTTGGTACAACAATAGGTATCAACAATGGTATCAGCACGCAATTCACAAACACACTGCATGAACCAACAATATATATCTCATGACTAACAATGAAAGGAAAAGTTTGTGCAAGTGTAATTATCCCGGGCAACGCCGGGTACCTCTTCTAGTATTAAAATATATATATAGGGTTATTACAAATTATTGACCCGATTTCATAAATTCACACTGTGATCAGATGTTTTCGGAGGTCCCTCCAAAATAATGTTACAATCTAAGATATTTAAGGTAATATAAATAGAATTCTGCCTTTCTGGACTCATTTGTGATTGTGGTTGGTGCAGCATGAGCCGCTCAGCAGAGGTTAATGAGTTTGATTATTGTACCATTACAGGATGTCGGTACACGAGATTTCTGTCGTTTTAATGGAGAAATCCGAAGAAGCAACGTCAGTGAAACCATGAATTGGTAAGCTGGAAAAATTGAGTGCCAGGAATGTACAAGATGCAATCGGAAATCTAAACTTAAGAACTTAGGATCCCACTATCTACAGAGAAATAATAAAATTAAAGTACAACGAGATAAAAGTAACAAGCCAATTTTTCAGCCAGATAAAGGTAAAACAAATCTATCTATATAGAAGCGAAAAACATACAGGGTGTTGCAGATAACTGCAGGGCAGTATAACGGGAAGCCTACTCGCTCGATTGCAGGGGTTGGCTCGACATCAAATGATAATTGGGTAATTTTATCAAAAACATCACAGTTTTGAAGTTCACCCCCCCCCCTCCCCGACTGTGGAAACTGCTGGCTGCTGCAGGCCACCTTCATCTCCCTCCATTCTGCCAATCGACCGAGCCGGCCCCTGCAATCGAGCGGGTTGGCTTCCTGTTATACTGCCCTGTAGTTATCTGCAACACCCTGTACGCTCATTCATTCATTCAAATTATGAAGCCTACAAGCCAAAGCCATGTGGAGATCTGTTACAGCTCCTAATCAAGTTCTTCAATTTCCCTCTTTATTTATCATCCATCTTCCAACCATATTCACTTTTTCTTTACTACTCCTCGAGTGATTTTAGTAGAATTCTTTGCCTAGCTGTCTGTCCGATTACACTAGACGGACTATATAATATTTCAAGAAAAATGCAATACCTTTTCATCTCAATTTTCATAAAATAAATACGTGCTGGTATCGTTTAAACAACTCAAAAATTTTGAGTAGTTTTTAATTAAACAAAAAGCTCACATTCCACGTGTAAAGAAATCTTTAAAATCTTCGAAATAAATAATGTGTTCACCCTCCTTCCGTCCCCATATCCTCCTCCATCATTCTGTCAGGCATCGTATCGATCAGTTTTTTAAAATCCTCTGTGGTTATTTTGCGGTTTTCAGATCATTCACTAGTGGACTTGTTTATTTTGGCTACATAATCTTCACCACCATACTTCACACATTTTCAGCAGGGTTGAGATCAGGTTAACGTGAAGACTATGGAATCACATGGATCTTTCTTTTTCTGACCCAGTCCATGGTGGATGCCGAAACGTGTACTGAACTACATGATATTTCCTGTTTGCGCTACATACGAGTGGTTTTTCGTCAGAAAAAGCTATTTCATTCCACTCTTGTTTTCATTTCACAGCTTTCTTAGACAATGCAAGTCGGGCTGATGTATGAGCAGCAGTGAGTTTGGCTTTCGCCTTCATTTCTTAAAACTTTATATAAGTATTTTTTAATTTAAGATTTTCCATAAGTTTTGATGGTACACAGACGACACTGATGTTTGCCATTCACTTTCAATTTCACGAGTTGATATTTGTCAAGAGAAGCAAGAACTTGAATTCGCCTATGGTTCCATGGCGTATGTTTTTGCTGTCTACCTAGTCTTTTTTTTCTTTCTTGATGACATTTGAACAACAATTTGTGAACAGTGTTCTTCGACAGCAATTTATTTTATTGACTTTACTTTGCCATAATGAAAATTTATTTTTCTTATTTCTTTCTCTTTTAATGACTTTCCGCGAGGCATGATGCACAGAGACTTTCTTGCGACGGTAGATGATTGGAAATACCCATTACCTCTTATTTTAATGAACTTTTCAAAGAAATTTGCATATAAAGTTCCAATTATTAATTAAATTTAAAGATTTCAACCTGAATTTATAATTTCTTTACACATGGAAAGTTAACTTTTATTAATTAAAAAAAACTACTCAAAATTTGTGAGTTGTTTAAAAGTTACCAACATTTATTTATGATTATTAATTTATAAAAAACTTGAGAAGCTAACAATCATCTTAATAAAAAGTTATAGCATTATTCTGAGTGAGTTTATATTTTCTTGAGACAGAATATATTCTCTTATAATCTTTTATATTCTTTTTATGTAGCCTCTTTCCTCTTTATCAAATCAGTACTTCGAATAAACTGTCCCGACTCGGGGTTCTAAAATGTTCCAGCCACCGTTATAATTTTATTAGTTCGTTGTAATTTTGAGTCTTTACGTCACGAAAGAATTGTATTTTATAACTCCCTTTTTTTGGGTCGTCTGTTTGGTACACTATCAAGAAGGTGATTTAAGATGAAAATCCTGAATAATCTCAGGATGACCATCGCCTTTATATAACCCAACGGCACTGAAACTGATTCGCACTTGAAACAAAACAATGACGGCGACAATCAAATTTATAGTGTCAATTAAACTTAGCATGATTTTAATGAAAACTGTAATTAAACTAACTTTGGTTGAATTTTTCATAAGTAGCGAATTAATTTGCACTTTCTCCCCGTGTCTAATCCCTGCGTGAAATCGATGACCTTTTATGGCGGTCCCTGAGTCGGAATATCACGGCTGTCGGCTTTCACCCGATGCCCGTGAAATACACCGAGCAAAAGCGCAAAAGTAATTTATACTCTGGAGAACGATCGGCTTTTGTAGCATCCAGTAGGAAATGAGGATCTTCATTCGACCAATTTGCGCATTCAAGATTTATTGTCGATCTTTCGTTTAATTTGGCGGGAGATTTTCCTCGTTAAAATCCCCTGCGCTCAAAGATAAATCACCGGGACTTGATCTCAGCGCCCGCTCGCCCTACTCGTAGCAAACTGCAAATGCCTCAGTCGACTATCGCTAACCATTTTCCACCCCCATCCACTCAACCACCCTACTCTCCCGCTTTCTCTTTGTTTTCCTTCATGGTGTTGGTCTTGTTGTTTTGCGGAAACTTTTTCTTCTCCCGTTTGCTTTACGGCATTGCAGTTTAGGAGAGAGAGAGAGAGAGAGAGAGAGAGAGGAAAATAAACCAATTAAAATGTAATAAAATTGTTTGAAATGTTGGTTTCAGTGTGTTGGTAATTAATGCTAAAGCTGATTACAATATAAGGAGAAAAATTATGTATTTTATGTGGACGTATTTAAAAAGACATAATACGGAAATCATGTAAGTTTAAATTGAAATCATAAAAAGCGGCATGCTGTTTTAAAGGAATTTTTAAGAGAATAATAAGTGCCAAATTTTTTTGTACTGGTTGGAATTAAATAAATCTAACAGCTTTTTATTTAATAGTCATGGAATAGTATATACAAGGTGTATCAGGTTCGATGGTCATAAAGTACCTGGCGTGATCCCTTGCATGATTACAAACTTAAAGTTCCTTATCGAAAATGTCGAAAACTCAAAATTTAAATTGCGTCGTTGCGTAATTTATGAACTTTCCTCACCAGCAGTTCATTCAATTCAAAGGGGCGATTACAATTAAATCGGCGACAATTGTTGAGATTAAATGACGTTTTCGACAGGTTTTTAGCAAACTTCGCGTGATGTTTAGACCCTTAACATTTGAGTTTTGAACATTTTGCATAAGGAACTTTAAGTTTGTAATCATGCAAAGGATCACGCTAGGTACTTTATAACCATCGAACCTGATACACCCTGTATATTTAATCGGATAGACCTCCCCCCCCTCTCGGATAATGATAATGGACTCTATTTTTTAATATTAAAACAGATATTGCTTACCGCAATAGCAAAGCTTGTTTAGATCATTTCCATAGCTGGAAAAAAACTGTTATTCCGGGTAACATAGAATGTATATTAGAAAGTTTCTTTCTACTGTGGTTTAATACAGTATGGCATTATAGAAGTTTGGTATCTTGGTTAACCAGTAACAGATATCCTGAAGTTCTGAAGAATTCCACTTTAAATTGAATGAATCTCTCAAAATTGCAAGACTCCATCGATCTCCATATTGCAAATGCATCTTTGAAGGCTCTTTCAGAGGATCTCATAAAAACTAATCACAGAAATTTAGATCAGGACTGTGAGGGGGGTTATTTGAAATCATATCAAGTGAACGCTATAGCGCCGAGAACCGATGTTGGATCCGATTTCGAAAGAATCCGATTTCGAAAGGTTGCTTGAAAGGAATCCAAGACTTTCGCAGTGTGGTGTGGGCATGCTCTCAAATTCATTCGGAGGGTCCACGGGATCATCTTCTCCTACCGAGCTTCCACGTACTCCTCAACTTTACCTCGCGTGATTTCTTCCTTTGGAGATTTGTCAGAGACCCATGTTTACATGCCGTCACTACCGAGCGACTTGCCTGGTTTGCGAGACAGAATTGTAGCAATCATTCAATCAATCACGGCAAAGATGCTGACACAAGTATGGGAGGAATTGGACTACCGAAAGGTCTATGTCGCCGTGTCACCAAGATTCGCCAAAAATCGCCAAAAATGCAAGTTACATAAACTTGGACATTTCTTCTTTTAACCAATATAGTATTTGTCGTCATACTACGTTAAGAGAATTAAAATATAGTGTTCAAACTGCGTTATCTTTTTTGTACACCCTGTTGTAATGATAACGTGGTTATTGTAGCAAAGAAGTAGTAATCGGTTTATTTTAAGGCGTTCCGCTAATATTCTCTAGTGCAGAGGGGGCTGCGTATTCGTAAGTTTTGTGGAGTTGGAAACTTTGGTGATTTGACTTACAAGGGAACCATCCGAACCTGTACATGGAACTCTTTGGGCGCAAGCATACCTTGGTAGCAATAGCATTGCGCAATGGCGGCAGCGGAAGTGAAAAGAAAAAATACATGGCGGTAAAGGGTGAGGAAAATCGTTAACGGCGATCACCAAAGAATTGCAGTTACAGCAGGTTATTAACTACAATAATTTTGCTGTACAATTAGTCATCTCGAAATAAGTTATTAAGATGAAGTAAGCATCTATGAATACTTTTTTTTTTTATTTAAAATTATTAGGCATCGCGATACTTACCCCCTCGCCAACGCATATTCGTATTCTCGGCTGTCCCATTAGATCGACAGCCCTCGTTTCACTCACGGTAAATTTTACTGGATGACAATTAGCTAATTTTAATAATCTACTTTTAAAAAATAAGTTTCTTTAGAAAGTTCAGAATCCATTCAATTGTCTTCTGATGCTCCTTTGTAGGAAGTAGTTTCATGTGAAGTGGATTTGTGCGTATTGTTGAGTGGTGGAGGAAAGATGTTTCGTAAAGCGCATTAATACGCACATAGCTTTGACTATGGCATAACAATGGCATCTTTGTATGGCTATGTACTCTCAATTTTTTTTCGTTTTCGCGGTTTATTTTGAGAGAATCAAAATAGTGACATTTCTTATTTTGCAGGCATCAGTAGTAACTTTAAGTGAGTAAACTATTTCTTTCAATTTGTGAGAAACTGAGATACAGGTTCAGATAGTTCCCTCGTTAGTGCTTTTATGTGACAAGTGATTCCAGAAAGTCTTTTTCCATTGTCAAAGGAACGCAGCACTTCACCAGAGGTCTCCTTCAAACAGTCTTTCGTTCAGGGAGTCAACAACCCATCGGGCATGAAGAGATCACACGAAGATGATCCTGGATAATTGAAAGCACACTGCCATATGGAATTCTCAATGCCTCACTGCACTGACAATAATTGAGTTGACTTCTGCAATAACATTAGCAGTGGCGCCTAGTTCATTTTGTTTAGTAGTTAAATATATACCCTCTTAAAACTTCTTAAACCATCAAAAGAGTGTAGCACAAGATAATGCATATTCAACTTAAGCTTGCTGCAGCTGAGGATGCATGATTGAATAGAAATAGAATTTTATTGCTGCAGACAGTTCCTCTTGTATTTCTTTCATTTTCCGGTAAGCGAAATGTAAGCATTATTTACATAACAAAACATTGCTGTCAACCGCTACCTAATATAGTACTGGCATACTTATTATGTAAAAAAACCTCTCTTTCAAATATGCAATTTGCGAAAATGGTAATCAGTAAAGGAAAATAATAAAAAAAATTAGTCTCAGTCCTTGCAAGAAGCCAACTCATGTCTTTTTTTAGGGTTCCGTACCCAAAGGGTGACAACGGAACCCTATTACTAAGACTCCGCTGTCTGTCCGTCCGACCTTTTAAGGGCTGTATCTTTTGAACGGTAATAGGTAGCCAGTTGAAATTTTCACAGAATATGTGTTTTATGGCGGATTGTCGAACAAATAATAAAAAATGTAAAAGTTTAAAAACAAGAGGGTCCCATACAAGAAAAGTTTTTTTTTTGTCAGTTTGAAATAATAATTTCAACAATTAAGAATGCTGTTGAAATAAAAATGAAATAAAATTTCAACAATTAAGAATACTGTTGAAATAAAATAACTAACAATGTAAGTTGTGTTTGATTGTTAAGATGTGTGATGTTAAGGTATGTTTGATTGTTAAGATGTTTGATTGTGTGTTCAACGAATTTAATTCCAGCTCTGTTGAACTCAAAGCTCTAAACGGTAGACATAAGAGTTGAATTTACCTGAACAAGACGCAAATGTCAAAAATATCAAAACGCGGTGACGGAAAACAGCAACACTTTACGTTGGCAAAACAAAATGAAACATAAATATTTAATCTATGGAACACGCCAAACATAAAATCTTTTTTCAGGTGATCTGTTAATTTAATATTTGAAACATTTTTTGTTCAAGGCGCTTATTACAAAGCAAACAATCTAAGAAGTGCTGCGCGAGTTTAATTTATGGTCATGTATTTTTAATTTATGGCCCAGAGCTGTGTATGATAAACTGTCGGTATTGAGTTAATCTTTACCGAATTGAAGCAGTGTTAAATTCACGCTCCTGATATTTTAATATTTGAAAACTTTAATGATCAAGGGCTGTGTATGTTAATTTGCCGGAATTGAGATATGTAAATGCGGAGAGTGAAATCGAGAGTTTTTGAACTTTCAGTTTGATCTCCAATTCTTTTCCAAAGTAAACAATCTTAGCACTGCGCGGAAAGTTTTAATTTAAGGTCAAGAGACTAATTTGCTAACGACTACTTTGCCGATGTACCTACTTATTTTATAAATTTCGACACTTAAACTATTATAGATTATATGTCTATAAAGCCGAAATCGAGAACACAGTGCGGAACCTTCCAGAACCTGGCATATTTTGGTAAATATATTATATGGTAGTACGGAATTCTCGATGCGCGAGTCCGACTCGCACTTTCCCGATTTATTTTTATTCCTCTTTTAACTTTTCGGTGTCGAGGATGTTAAATAACCATTGGATCTATTTGAAATTTATCCTAGCAAGGGACCAGCCTACTGAACATTGTTTTGGACTTCCAAGCTTATAAAGGGACAAACACTAACATCCATGCCCTCATCGGGATTCGAGCCCGCGATTCGCGACAAGACCTGCTCCTTAGCGCTCTCTTGGCCACCGACCCGGCCTTGTCCCGTTCATGTAGTCATATACTCACTGTATGATTCCCGTGAGATTTCAAGGTTTCCACCCTCATCTTTGAGTGGTACAAAAAATGTGAAAATCAGAGGGAGTATAAATTGGGCCGAGGGAGTATAAATTTTTGAGCATAGTTCAAAAATTTGGCATTGCTTTCCGGAATGAATACGATTAGATTACTTTAGCTGAAGGACCTAATTGTCGACTAGTGATGTACCGGTCCTCACGAATAAGGGCATCAGTGCAATTCAACATCTTATCATGCAGCTCCGTTTTTCTACTTCCTGAAGCTGATCTTATTTTTTTCTACTTTAACTCGCAGGTCCTAGTGACCAGTGGTACTCCTATCGACAGCACAGCTTCCTTATACAGCATACCAATGGTTACGAATGTTTCACCAAATTTTCTTCTTCCAAGAATTCAATTAAAGCTTTTTGTTTCTAACGAGAGTTTTTCAGAAACGCCCTATTTGATAGACTACTACAGCTATGCCATTCGTCAGAATGCCGTGCAAATTGTCATTTTTCCTATCCTTATTATTGGCTGAGGCGAAAAAAACGTGGGGCATAACAGCCATTTTTTGCGCAGCCTTTGTTTGAACTTCTTTTATGTTCACTTCGATTTATATTAGTTCTACACGGTGAATCAAACTTCTCCATATAAAAGGGAATAACATTTTTCTTTTTGCAGCAGGTTACCCAATTAAAAGGAATGCCACTAACGAAAGAAGAACGAATTGACATCATTCTGTTGGCTGGGAGTGGTACCACCCGTCATGTAGCGCGTACTTTCAACGAAAGTCACGGAACGCAAATAACCCTTGACACCATGGCGAAACTCATCCAGAAATTCAAGAGGACAAGTTCTGTCGCTGACGAAGCCAGATCTGGACGACCGAAGATAGCAACACATGAATCTATGTCAACGATGATGTTGGCAATGAAGTGCGGAGATGGCTGGACCAGCAGTTTCCTGGGCATTGGATCGGTCGACGTTGTCCTCTGGAGTGGCCACCCTGATCATCAGAGCTCACTCCCATGAATTTTTACCTTTGGAGTCACTTAAAATCGATTGTGTACTAGAAGAAGATCCGTACTTTGAACCATCTTAAAAGGAGAATCACATTAGCTTGCAAACAAATATCGGGAGAGACATTGCAGGTGTTCGACAAAATTGGTTGGAGCGCCTGTCACTGTGTTTGGACAAGGAAGGGAAACATGTGGAACATATCCTGTAACTGTAGCATAATATAATCCCCATTTGTAAAGAGAATTTTGACTCAACCTGTATTGGTTATTACATAAATACGAAAAAAACATGTATTTGAAGTTTTTGTTTTTGTGTTTTCATCAGATTTTCAGATTGTCGTTTATGTACAGAAGGATTTGTTGAAAAACTCTCGGAATTCTTAAAAAGATTTTTTTTACTTACATAAGAATGTGCATAAATTAACTAACTTAGCTAAATAAAACTGAGTATTCATTTTTTGTGTTTTCTTTTTCTTGTAAAGTCCATTACTTAAGATAATGGATTATAGAACGGTGGGCCTCTACCCTATCATTAAGCGTCCCCTTCTTTTCATTCTTTGTAAGGTGCAATGCGAACTTTTGCGTACATTCCACCTATCTTCAGGAGATAAATAAACAGAGTAAAAAAAAAGAAAAAAGATATACAGAACATCCATAAACCACTGGCCATCTAAGTGCCACATTCTGCTGAGAGGGAAGAAAATAGGGAGAAGGAAATAGAAGTACAGAGAAAGTGAAACAGGGAAAGAGAGAGAGAGAGAAAGAACAGTTTTTCACACTAGGAACCCGTCCTCGTTTCTTGTTTGTGACATTCTCACCAGATTATATGACATTCATAAAATTTCCTTGATGGGTCGCAGGTCTGATGAAACAGGCAGCCGTTGAGAATGTCATCGCCGTAGAAATGGAAGCCGGAGAAATGTGGAGAGACGACCGCTTCGTTCAAGTTGAGAGTGAGGCTCTCTTGGAAAATGAAAGTCGATAGTTAGGCTGGAGCCCTTCAGCACGTAAAGCAATCCTTTCAATCAGGGAATTTAAATAAATAAAATAGAATAAAAAAATAAATAAAACGAGATAAAGCGGAGCAAGAAAACAACTTTTTTTTCGATTAAGCTGCCTTAGATTGAATCCTCCGTTTTAAAGTTTGTCAACATGTAAGTCAATTTTTCTTTATATACTCCTCTTCTTCTTTCTCTAGTAGATCAAACTTTTATTTGATTCCAGAGCACGGTTTATTCTTTGATTGAATAGCATAGCAATTTTTTTCAAGTTAGCATATTAAATTGAATTTTCTTCCTTTATATTTTTTTTACTCCGAAGGTTAGGCAGTGTTTATTTTATTCAGCTTTAAGTAACATTTTCATTTCAAAATGATAGCAAAATTGAAAACAAGCGGAGCTTGAAAGAGAAGATATGAATATTAAACAGATGGAAAATAATGTATTCCTGAAATTACGAACATACGTTCTTTCAGCGTTTGGTTACTATTCTATCTCTTATACGCTTAATTTATACGATAAACGCACAAAAAAGGAATTCCTTCCATGAGATTAAAAGCAGACTTTCCACTAGAATATTATTAAATTTAACCACCATCGAATTCGATTTCTAAGGAATGTTTGGAAAGGTAATTGAGTTTTCTTCTTTGTGACTTAAACTTGTAATTTATTTCTGGGGAAGTTTGTTTTTGCAGAATTTTTTTGGAATCTTTTATGCAAATGTAAATTAAGTTATTTTGGCGATGAAAAAAAGAGTTTATTTATTGAGGAAAAGAACCCAAAACAGGAAGTTTCTCCTGAGAATTTGTCCTCGTTTGGAATAAAACAGGATGTTACCATAAAATTAATCGTGTTTTTTTTTGTTCCTATGGTAAAAAATAAAGGTTTAGAAATGGGAAAGACATCAATTCATGATGATGGCTATTTTAAGCAAATATCGTCTAATAAATAAAAAAAAATTTTCAGCTTTTATTGGTTCGAAGAAACACATATGAATAACATATAAACATTTCTTCTGCATTTTGTAATACCGAGTACAGAATGGTAGTTACGAATTAGGTTTTACTTATCTATTATGTACGTCGTAAATGCATGTATTTTTAGTTTTGTAAAGACTAAATAAAAATAACAGGTCTTAATTTTCTTTTGCCCTTTAAAACATACGAACAGAGGAGAACAAATAGAACTACGTTATGGTACTAAACATTTCTCGCTCCGACGAGTATAATGTCATGTTATATTTTTCCAACATGAATTTATTTATTTATTTATTTATTTATTTATTTATTATGAGATTTAAAATTTATTTTAATTATTAACTGTGACTGAGACAAAAGCATTGATGGACTCTTTGATGTCACCAAGATGGTGGACAATGCTCCATACAATAACAACTGCACGAAAAAACTAACAAATGAAAGACTAAAAAGTAAAGACAATTATGCTGATTTCGAGCCAAATTAAAAACCCAGCTAACATTATTTTTTCGTGCTTTCCTACATACTCTTTATATTTATTCGGCGGTAGAAAAATTATTTAATTAAACTCAGTAAAATTCTGAACTCCATGTGTCAATTTGGAACTCATTTAAGAAACATTACCTTATTAGACCATGAGCTATTTTTAATTTGGTTAGTTGCAACCAACTATGCTTTCTTGGCTTACCTATCTATCTTCTCACATCTTGTATAACAGATGAAGAAATAAAAAGTCTGTGCGTTAAAGTCTTTTCATTAGCAGAAGGATGTGACCAAGGGTTTTATATATATATAAAGAAGAGTGTTTGCTTGTATTATATAAAAATTAACTTCAATTTAAAAATTGATTCATCCTTCATCAAACTTGGCTGATGATGTCCTTTTCCTAAATTACGTTTTTAAACAAACACTATGCCGTTGTGGCCATTGCCTTTTACAGGGTGATTCAGCCGTAGTCTGTCAGCTTGACCATTTCAGTACTATGATTTATTGACCCATTAATGTTTACAAACTTAGCATTTCAGTATGATATTTTAGGCAGTTCGGAGTTTTTATTCCCGTGGAAAAATCTTGATGATATGCTCAATGTGGTCACCAAGAACGTTTTGAACTGCTCGCAGCCGAATGGTGAAGTTGTTCATAACTTTATCCAGGATTTCTGCATCCACAAGGGTGCAGCAGTCGACGATGCTTTGTCGCAGCTGGTCTAGGGTTCTTGGTGCTGTAGTGAACACATTGTCTTTAAGGAACCCCCAGAGATAAAAATCACATGGGTTTAGGTCAGGACTCGTAGGGGGCCAAAGAAAGCCACCCCCGAATCGATCTGGAAACCTGTTTGAAATTTCCGAATTTCTGATTGAGAAAGTCTAGCATTTCATTAGTGGTGTGAGGCCTAGCCCCATCCTGTTGAAACCATTGATGTCGAAGCGGTATACGCCTCCTTCGCAGCTCGGAGATGAAAAAGGTTTCCAACATGTTAAGGTAAGCCTGTTACGTTACGGTGCCCTCAAAAAAAACGGACCAATGATGCCTCTTTTGGAAATCGCGCACCAAGCCATAACCTTTCGTGGATGAAGAGGTGACTTATGGATCTCATGAGGGTGCTGGGAACCCCAAAAACGAACGTTGTGTTTATTAACGTCACCTGACAGATGGAAGAAGGCCTCATCTGACACCCACAGGTTGTCCACAATGTCCTGATTGGCTTCCATTTCTGCTCCTAACTCCATCGCAAATTGTTGTCGCTTCTGTCTTCCAGTATCTGTTAACTCCTGATACACATGGATCTTATATGGGAACAGGTGTAAATCCTTTCTCAAAATTCGTCACGTCGTGGTATAAGACAGCCCTTCTTCAATGGATAGGCGGCGAACAGATTTTTTGATAGGGGAATCGACCAACCTTGTGCGAACATTTTCGACAACTTCGGCCTTTCGAACACGAGCTTCGCTCCCGCCTTTTTTCTTGCCTTTAACACATCCAGTGGCACGAAATTGCTTGACAAAATCCATGATTGCTTGCCTGCCTGATGCGTCTCGACACTTATACTCCTTCCGGAAATTTCTTTGCACGGTTACATGTGATTTTGTCTCGAAATACCATTCGACAACATTGCATTTCTGCTCTGTTGATAAAGCGGGCGCCATTTTTCAACAATACGATTTTCATGCTGCGCCGTTGCAACAATACAAACTCCAATTATTTAGAAATTCGATATGGCGCTCATATTCTTTCAATTGTTTATCCCTAATGCACGTCATTCGAGTGAAATGGTCAGAAATTGACTGAATCACCCTGTACATATTCACGCCATAGCCATCCGTCATGGTTACTTTAGGTTAGATTAGAAGGGTATTAAAAAAATGGTTAATATTTTCGAGAAAATAAATGACATTATTTTCTATTCTACGTGGATTGTCGTTTGCTGCTCCTTTGTAGGAAGTAGTTCTATTGCTTTCCTGAGAAGTGTATTAGTGCAATACCGCCTACAGAGAAAGCCTGCTCACGGAAAAATCATACATTGTTACTTCAAATACAGTAGGGTATTGTTAACCATATTTCTACCAATCATAAGCCCGAAATTGTCCCTACCGTAGATGATGTAACAATGTATGACGTTTTGCACTCAGACTTTGAGTAGAGGTCGTGTTGATTAGTGTGCGCAGATCTTGCATTGTTAATGGAGGAAAGCAGTTCCAATGTTTTCATGCTCCAACAGGTGTATAATGCGTACATCATTTCACCTGTGGTCGCAATAATGGGTCTTCGTACGCACAAACAAAGAAGCCATTTCGTTTTAGCGGTCTGTTTTGAAAGAAACAATATCGTGTGATTTGTTATTTTTGCAAGCATCAATGTTTTATAGATCAGGACAAAATATTTGTGGAAAAGTCAGAAAATGTTGTGTTAACTACGCTTTGAACTGCATAATTATTAAAGTAAGAAATAAAACAATAAGAAAGTTATAAATAATACTCTATTATTATATAAGAGTAGGAGTTGTAATATTGAATAATTAATTTAAAATAATAACTCCTTTTGATTAAAAAATAGAAAAAATAAAATAAATCTTAAAAACAATTGATAATGAAAGTCACCAATGTGGAGAAATGCAATAATGAAGTGGACGGAAACAAAGATGAATCGAAGGTTTTGTGGAGCATATAATGTAGATCTGGATGAAGCAGGCGAAAGACAGGTGAAAAGAAGAAACACAGGAAGGTCTTGGTGAAGGTCTAGGAGAATGTTACAAGAATAGTACAGGAAAGAACACAATAACAGGAGAAGAAGAACTATGATGAAAATCCGATGATCAGGAACGTTGATAACAATTTTAATAGGAATTGAAACAATAAAAAAAAACCGTTTTCGGGATATTTTTTCCCATCTTCAGTTTATAAAAATTTTTTGAATGAAATTTCCGTTAAAATATAATGAAAACATAATCATGAAAATAATAAAATCAAAACAATGTGTGTTTGATTGTTGAGAACAGGGTAGGGTATGGTGTTATTGTCTGGGTTATGTGTTATAATTTTTTATTTTTTAGTAATAATTTCCATTTATTATTAATTTCTATAGATGGTTTGTCTAAATTGTTTTCATTCGAAATTATGTTGATGGTTTCTTTTATTAGTCTTTTTTTGTAATTTATTTCTTTACCAATGATTTTGACTTTGTTCCAATCTGGATTATGACTTCGGTTAATACAGTGGTTCACTAGATGATTATTTTTATCCTTATTTTTTATTCATCTGTGTTTCCGTCCACTTCATTATTGCATTTCTCCACACTGGTGTCTTTCATTATCAATAGACCTTATTCAAAACTATTGGGATTGATAGTAAACGCAGACAATCACAGTGGTAAACAAAGTAGATTCACGCGTTTGTTTGCTGTTGCTCTTGAAATTTGATAATGACTGATGTACTTTGCATTGTTACAGGACCATAATGCGCACGTTTGGATTGCTTGTAAAGCTCCGCTGATACTATCAATCCCCTAATGTACTGGGGTTTTGCATATGGCTTATTGTTTTTAAGATTTATTTTATTTTTTCTATTTTTTAATGAAAAGGAGTTATTATTTTAAATTAATTATTCAATACTCTATTATAAGATATAATTTAAAAGTAATTTCTGGAATTTTTGATATGAAGAAAGTTATAACGAAGTCCGAGATCAGGGATCTGAGACATATTTTGTTTGAAAAAATGGAGAAATAATTTTTCATTATATAGGTTTGGATGTTGTGTTCAAATGCTGGAATAACTAGGGCACTGAATGAACTTCAGCATACATGGATTTGCTAGCAAACTACAGTCTTCATCAGATTTTAAAATTCTATGTTTTTAAAAATATCAATATACAAAAGTGCGTCAAGGTGCAAAATGCTAAGAATAAACTCAAGTTTAGACATAACTTATAAGTAGGGTTAGGAACCTTAGGTAAAAACATATTTTGTTTATGGTTTCAATACTAAGAGATTTGCATAAAAATGTGTTTTTTTTTAAATATGTATTATAGTTTGAGTTAAAAGACCTAAAAAACCATATTTAATGGTTTTTGACATATTTGGGATTATCAACCTAAAAGGCATATTTTGATTGCACTTTGTCCTACACCCGAGAGACCAATTGGCTTCTTGTGATATTTTTTAGTATATGTATATTCCATTGAAAGTCATCCATGCCAAAAGAGAAGAGATCTGCACGTACAAAATGCTAGTAGTAAGTCCAAGAATTTAGAGACATGTTCTCAACGGATGGCAGAGTTCTTTTCCGCAAATACTGTAACAAAAGCATAACTGCTGAAAAAAGATCACAAGTGTTATAACATTTAAACACTTCCATTCACTTAGCATCAATACATTACATGGAGAAGATGCATAAACAAACTTTGCTTCTACAGTCCCTATCACCACAGGGGAATAAAAGGTCAGAGTACGCAACAGAACTTTGCACATGTATGTAAGAATGAGTTTTTTATTGACAGCCTAAAAATTTTGGAAGGATTGCCTCTTCATAAAGCAGTTGCTATTATGTTGAAGGTTGTGGAAGCAATCGAATCAGTGCCAGTTTCACCTAAACAATTACTTATCCATGCAAAGCTAAAAGATGTTCTTGATAAAAATCCAGGCTGGAGTGTAGTACAATTAATTTCAAAAATTTTATCCGGAGAAAGTGTTGCATTTTCCAAAGCCCCTATTACTTCAAAGAAAGATCATTTTCTCAGTAGAAATCTATTTTACGTTCAAATCGGCAGAGCTTCACCCCAGAAAACGTTGTTAGTCATTGTAATGTTCGAAATTAATAAAATGATGAAATTTCTAATTATTCATACCCATTTGTTTGTTAAGAAGCACTAAACATTTTAAGAGAATATTTATGCATTTAAAGGGAATATTTCAGTAATTTTAAGAGAATATGAACTTATATTTTTTACATGTTTTTAGGACCTAAGGTTCCTAACCCTACTTATAAGTATTCAATATAACACCCGCTGGTTGCCCGACACACGCCTACTAGATACTCAAATTCCTCCCGCAATCTGTTGAAGCATATCAAGTGTCACTTCATTTGACGCCAACATCTAATGCTTTTAGCTGCTGGGGCTTCACTTCCGAAAGTTCGGCGAAAATCGCGCTGCACGGTAGTTACGGACTCGCACTTTTCGAAGCGAATTATTTGTGCTGCGAGGTTACCATCTCGACATAAACTGACGGGACCGGAAGACCTCTAGGGGCAGAGAAACAAAACTTGACGATCCTCTCTTTCCAATGGAAAGCAGATCGTCGATTGAGGAGCCATAGCATTTTGAAATCGGATGAAGACTTGATATACCCTAGTAACATAATAATCCAAAGAATTTTACGAATTACACTTAAGTATATCGCAGTCTAATATGCCAGCACGCGAACTCATCGTGATAAGAGTATTATTATAGAGATTAACGAACTTAGATCCATTCCCTTAACTCATCTACCTCCCAAAAGCTAACATACAACCTTTGGAATATTACCTTTCTAAAGCTGAAGGGATACGGGAAATGAGAAATTCTTAACTCTTCGAATGATGAAGTCAACATAGTGGTTAAGTTGGAGATTTCTTCAACAAGATGCACATACATATTATATTGGAAACAATCTGAATTCCTTGCACGGTGGCGTAAATGTGTGGATCAGAGATAGTATTCCGATAAAAGACGCTTTGATGACACCACTTTTGATATTAAATATACGCATATTACCATTTCCGTAAAAAAATCTATAAATTCTCTTTTTCAGTTTCTTCATAGAATAAATCGGACAAAGTACATAAAACTTACTGCGAAATATAAAATTTGTCTCTTAAACATTAATAACTAAATAATTTCATTTTATATCTGGTAATTGCATTGTGTTTATTTAAAATGTTTTTTACATGTCTTGAGTGTAATTTAAGTAGCTCAGTGCTTTTATTATATGTTGCAAGTAACAAACCATTTCTTATAAGCTTGTCCTCTCTTTTTAGATTTGGTGCCGAAGTCTATAAAAAATTCATGAGAGCTATCCCAGTGTATTGGTTTGTGGTCGTGGCTCTATCCTGACATGATCATTAACCTGGTATTTCTGTTGTCGAGGGAGGTGGCTCGGCTCCTCGTTCACCCGCTGCTTTCCTCCTTTCTCCTCCTGACGCTCACATCAAGACTTCCCGGAAGGAGTAATGCAGGTATGTGAGAGGACAGAAATTGATTTTATTTCATCTAGTTCTCTCTTAGAAATTTATTTAAATAAGATTCTCTTGCTTTGCTTGCGATGATTTTTTAGAGGGTAATCAACAAAATCCGAAATCAATCATAAAAAACGTTTTTTTATTTTATTTTTATAAGGAAAGTGAGCTTTGGTTGGTGATAGTAAAATTTTTTCGTTTATCTTATACATTTACTTATTTTGCGATGAAATGCTTATATCTTGAATTAAAAAATCTAATTAATTATCTAAAAAAATTCGAATTTGTGATATAATATCGTGTAACAAATGGTTTGTTCCTGAGAAATAAGTATTATTTCATAAATGCTTATGCCTTAAAATATAGAAAATTACTAAAATGTTCCCACAAACTTTGATCTTGTGACTTGGAAAATGATAATTAGAAATTTGCGTATTTTCCAGAAAAATTCATTGCTTAACTATATAAATTCTATAACTTTTGAGAAACTTATTATTTACTGGAATTTTCCGGAAATTCGTTTAGGTTCGATTAGGTTGGGCTAGGTTAGGAGTAAATAGCATTTTTAATACAGAGGACAATCACTTCAGTTCCAGCTGTCTAGGTGCATATATGCGAATATGCATTTTTCTGAAATGGCATCAACAAGGTCGCAAGCATTCTATAGAGGCTTTCTGTGATACCTTCAGCTCATTTATGAAGACAAAAGCAAAAAAAGTATTCTGTCGAACCAGTCTTCTTAACTTTGACTCTCATCTTCATAATTCAAGAATGCAGGAGCATACATAGAGGAGCAAGGCGGCCGTTTCCACCTATACTTGACTTCGAACCAAGCAGAGTGTAACAAGAAATTGGGTGAAGAAACAGATTGACCTTCCATTTGTCCACTTGCACGGTAATGGTGGACAAGTTGAACGTCTATCTGTTTCTTCTTTCTAGTGCATATCCACAGTTCTGTAATCACTTTCTTAACGAACTTTGAGGCTGATTCTTTAAAGTGAATCAAAAGCCTCGAAGAATTTCTCCTTTGTGAATACAGTGTACCCCGGTATCCGTACGGATCGGTATCCGAACTTTGTTTCGAATGCCCTCGTGCCCCCGTGTCCAAGTTGCAATGGATTTTTTTCAGTATATTAAAACTAATAAGTGGTAAATAATGAAATATATTAGTAGGGTAAATCCGCACACTTGCGGGAACAAAATGTGAGTCTACCAACTCTCAAACCTACAGAGTATGTCACTATGTTGAACGCGTAACTCGAAAAATATTCGTTGGAATTTTATCAAAATTTATTGGTCTATAGAGGAATATTTATTTGTATTGAGGCTTTATTAATGAATATGATTTTCAAAAAATGCCACCATGGCGCTAATTAACAGGAAATATTTCTATTCCTCCACAACCTCCAAGACATTCCAAAGGACTTCTTATTGGTGAGCTGTGTTTTCCCCGTTATTTTGTGTTCCCCCCCCCCCCCATTTTTATTCTTTTTGGTCCCAAAAACGAATTAAAAATATCCCCATAGAAACTTGTGGGAAATGCTGCTTGGGCTCCAAAACTATATAAAATGTAAACAAAACGTCTCTTTCCCCATATAATAGCATTTGCCAGATCTCTAAAAACGTTTTCGTCCATTCAAGAATGCCTTTCAGGCCAGAGATCCCAAATAATCTGCCGAAAAACGTCTCCCCATTTTTTTTTATCCATAATGATGCGACTGCTTCACCAAACCATCAACTTTTTGAGTTGCTGATACGAAAATGTCGCTTGTTAGCATCTTTATATGCAAAATTTATGTTAAAATTGATTCATAGGTTGCTTTTTCTTAATTTTTATGAGGACGAAAAATTTCATGTTCGTCCGTTTTCTCATTGAAAATTTAATAAATCATAGCAAAATTAGAGGGAAACAGGAGTCATTGTCTAAAGCAAATAACACTTAATACTCTGAAACAAAAATTAGTATTCGAGACACGTTTAGAAAGTTTGTATAGGACTATTGAATATAACGTTGAACATTTTTTTTGTTTTTCCCCATATGACATTTGTTCAATTGCTGATTTGAATTTCTTATCCGACCACTCGCTAAGAGTGCCGTTTCCCCAACTCAATATTTTTTCTCTGAAATTGACTCAAAAACTCATGATTGGAGAAGCTACTGATGTTGAAATTTTTAAAAAAATCCATCTGTACGTACGTACGTATGTGATCATTTTTTTGCAGCTAATGCCTCTGAAGCTCCAAATAGCAGAACCAAATGTAATTAAAACACTGTTAGAGGATACCTTTAACTCTGCGTTGACGTATATTATATGACAATTGCTTTATCCTTTTTAGAGATATTAATTTGTTATAGAAATTCATACCAGTGAACCAAACTCAATAGATTCAAGGTTTACGGAATCCTCATATTCAGCCGAATAAGTTTTGTAATTTTTGCCCTGATGAGCCATTTTGAAATTATTAATGCACCCTCTCCCCAACTCCCTCCCCCGTACTCTCAATCTTTATATATATAGCGCACTTTCCGTCTGTTTGTTTGTTTGTTACTCCATAACTTCTGAACCGGATAACCCCCGAGGTTGAAATTTTGCACAGATGACCTCGAAAACCCGGAGAGTGTCTTAGGCTAGGTTCCGTTCACGTCCGACCTCCCGTTGGCCTCCTACGCTCTTCTAATCGATATTCAGATGCCAACAATATCGAAAAAATAGGAGATATCTCACCAACAATATGCACGGGCCAACAAAGCAAGACAAAGTTTGTACCAATAATCGGCAAGTTGTATTTTTATCAACAATCGGCTGTTTGTATTTCTATGTTGCGTCAACAAGGGCTGATATTAAATGCTTGCTTTAAGGAGGCTTTAAGTTTTAAGGGGATTAATAATAATAAGGAGTCAAGTTAGGCGGATGCCCCAAGCGGTAAAAATTTTGGGGTCCTTAAACTGAAATTAGAAGCCTCAATTTTGGAGCCCTCAAAATTTATTTCTATTTGATTTTAATAATTAAAGCTTCCTTCCAGCGGATAGTCCCTTCGCTCTGTGTTGTATTGATTGAGTTATTATTTAACCATTTTGGAGTTATAATTTAACTTTATGAGATTGTTCTGTTTACCTACAATTATAATTATCCCGGGCAACGCCGGGTACTCTGCTAGTAAAGAATAAACCATTAAGGAATGACATAACCAAGTACCGAAAGGTTAAACTAAACCATTCG
>JAHWFO010093131.1:3182331-3256617 GCA_023313115.1 Rhysida immarginata
TGTGTGTGTGCGTGTGTCTGTGGAGAACATGCACTTTCACGGAAAACCATTTATAAATAAGTGGAAGACTGGAAAAGTGGGCGTGCATTAATGGAAAAGGGGACCAGTTCCGGAAGGAAAATGACAATGTCAACGCCAGCCAATATCGTCAAGGTTGAGAAGGCCATCCAAGAGAACAGGTGGAGCACATTTTTGGAACTGTCAAGAAACACCCTACAATCCATCATGCATGACCACCTTCAGAAACATGGGGAAACTGTCTGCCAGATGGAATCCTAAACTTTTGACGGTATGAGCCAGAGACCAAGCAACAGTCAATGTAATAGAAGCATAAGGGCAGTCCTCTGCCGAAACCAAGAATAATAAATACCAAGGATTGCTTATGCGGGTAAATTGGTGTGATTGGCTGGTGCAGATGACGTCATTCGTAGACCTTGCTTCAAAGGAAAAGCATAGGAACACAGCAACAATTAATATATTCTTTTTATTTATTTGCAATTTTTTATGAAATTTATTATACCGGGTGATCCAAAAGTGTGTTACATTTTTTTACATTGTTAACGACATTTTCAGTGTTTGCTTTCCAGCAATTCAATGCTTTCATAAGAATCACGAGGCACACGCAAACACTGAAAATGTCGTTAACAATGTAAAAAAATGTAACACACTTTTGGATCACCCGGTATATTATTATACAGGGTGTCCGAAAAGTCTAGCACTATGATGTATATCGCAGTCCAGAGGCGATGCATTAGATGGAACAAAAACGTCTTATAGCAAGTGGATCGCGGGCTTTCTATTTCCGACCTCAAAAGTGACCTTCAAGGACATATTCAAGGTCATTCAAACCGTAACTTTTTCCCTATCGGAGATAGCAGAAAATTTCCAATTACGAACTTGTAGAGCACCCCAAAATTAGTCTAAATCCATGTTTACTTTAACTGATTCATAGGAAAATTGGTGAGATAAATGAGGATGAAGATTGGTATGCTACTCATCGTCTCCCCCCCCTCACACAAGATTGGCACCGTTTCTCATGCGAAACTGTAAGTTATTCAAAGTTAAACTTATTTAAATTTAGTTATTTAAATTCAGTGAAGGTATTGCACTCGTCTTTAAAATTTTTCGAGGTGATAGTCTAGCGCAGGTAGACCTAACAACTTGTATTGAAGATCTTCGCTAGAAGTACATCTGCTCCAATGTATTCCGTGTAAACATGGCATGATTACAGATTGAATTTTTTAATGCTTTTGTATTTGTTCAACCAGAGTTTTTAACGTTTATGTTTTGGAAATGTCAAATACCTTATGGGTTGCGTGTTTTGGTTTTTCTTAGTAGTTATTAAATTATATTAAATGCGGCAGCAGAACAGCGTGTTCCAAGCATTTCTCCTGCGTTGCCCGCTCGTCGGATCAAGGAGTGACGTCGCAGTACTTTGTTTGCAAATGTCCTCGCTAGATAGCAATGTCGCATAAGCATTCCTTGTTATTTTACTATTCTGGTGCCGATATCTCTGCATAGTCGCCATTTTGCAAACGTTGAAGATCTGAACACAGATATCTATGTGTAGGGAAAAGGTATTCCAAAAGAGAAGCTATCACACCCTGGAAAAAATATTCATTTAAAGGGAGATTATATTGAAGAGATGGATCTAACAGCTAATGTGTATCTATCTATACATATCAGGAAGGAAAGAAATTGTAAATCAATATAGTATGCCCCTAGTATATTTATATAAATTTAATATATGTATAAAATGTATAGCAAAATAATTAATATATAAAAAATTCCCCCTGAAAGTAATTAAAATATAAATTTAAATAGGCATTATAAAAATGAATTCTGTGAATCTTGAAATCATCTTGACGGCTTTTGCAGTCTTTTATAAATGATTAAGTGAACATTTCTTTTACTTCATTTTCTGATGAAGCTTACCTTTTCAAATTCACGAGCTTTAAGAAAATTCTTCGTAAATATTGAAACATTGATTTAAGAAAGCCCAAAGGCGAAATAATGAATTTTTCGAATGGTTTATAATCAACATTAACATTTCTCAATGAAAATAGCAGCATACTTCGTAATTTAATGTTATTAAACCATTATAGGGAATAGTTCTTTGAGAAAAGATTATCTTCACAAAGATTTATGTCTTTAAAAAATGTTGTTTTAACTGATGAAAAAATTAAAATTATTAACATATTAGTTTGATATATATGTTTTTAATATTCATCATTTTTCGAATTTGCGTTCTTTAAAAAAAATTCTCACAATTTGATTACACGAATCTATGTTTGTGTTGATTATTTGCACTGCAGCTTTGCTGCCGTATCACTTTTATTTTTTTACGAAACTTGGAAAGTTAAAAAAAAAAAAGTAAAGGAACGCAAAAAAGAAGAAAGAAAAGTTTTAGTCCATTGAATTAGATTTTTATTGTGGACTGGGGATTTCATTTTAGATCACTTTTCACTCGGCAATGGATCCCTGGTTCCCGAAGAAACCACTTAATCAGCTCCACCTACGAAAGCGGCTGGGCCTCGGAGAATCATAATCGGTGATAGAGAAGAAACCTCTTCTTTATTGCATACAGGGAGAGACTCTAATTCTCCCCACCTTTCACTGTTTAGCATACAGCCGGACAGCTTTTGCCATTCTCTGCCATCGTAAAAATCTAAAAATATAGTTTTTCTTACGAACCCAACCATCGGATTCACTTGTTTGGGGAGAGAGAATAAGTTATGCACACCTTTAACAAAGGACGGAACACTTTAACAGAAAATTGTGTACACAACTTCTTTTACAGGAATTGAAGAGATTGTTATTCTAAATTACACAGAAATATTTTGCATTTTTATCCAGAAGTTTCTGCCTACTCCCAGTGTTCCGATTTTCTCTGCAGTAAAAGATCCGAATTTTAAAATTAGATTTTTATAATAAGTATTATCAATTTATGACTACATAACTGGAATCAAATATAAAAAGAAAATAGGTATATCAGTTAATTTTATATATCAATGTTTTTTTATAATTTTAATACATTTTAAAGTTATGTGAATTATTATGCAAGATAATCAATTTACTTAATTCTCAAAAGAAATAAGTTTTAAAATAAGGAAAATATACAATTATTAATTTTAAGAATTGCATTCGAATATATTTTAAGAGGGTAATTAGACATTAGTAATACAAAAATTGCTATTGTTATTGTTTGTATCCATGTGTAAAAGTGAAACGACATAGATTTAATAAGAAAACAATCATTTTTATCAGCTATGAAAAGACATTTTTTGCTCAAGCATAAAAAGTTTTCAAAAGCCATGTTTTCTTAATCCGTGGATTTATCAAATCACACTTTTTGAAATGAAGAATGTTAAAAAATCATAATCATTTTTAGGATAGCTATTTATCGTTTCTAACTTTCTTTTTCAAATGCTCCCTTTGCAATTGAAAGAACTTGGGCATTTGTGTCTTCAGACTTCATTGAAATGGTGTAGCTCTTTTTCTGTGGTACACTTTAAAGTCGCCTCCAAGTGCTTGAAAGCATTCATAGAAAACTAAATCCGATGACCTCGGAATTCGAACGAGGAAGAATGAATAAAGACGCTAAATCAGGGTTGTCTGTTGGTGAGTAGACAGATAAGGTTATTTGTTTCAAATATTATTTAACAGCATTCGCCATCTTGATGTTTGCGTTGGCAATTCAACTTCAATCTTCATCACTATCGCTCTGTTGATGTTAGTCTCTGTGGCAATCTCAACAGGATCACCCGACCCGCCTATCTTGAAATTGACTGTTTATCTTCTATAACTTCCTTGTGTCCAATTCGGGCCCAGGAGAACAGCGAATGCGGCCCAACATTAAATCATAAATTCCACTTCATAACTTAAAATATTTTTACCAGGTAACAGAAAACAATTTCTAAGGAATAATATGACAGTATATGATGAAATGCTTCAGTATGTCGGATAGGAATGGTCATAATGTAGTCGTTGATAATGTTAAATTTTGTGTGCGGCTCCTGACAAATTTTTGTTGGATGATCCAGCCCAAAAGATTGAAAAGGTTGGACACCCTATAGATTCTAAACCATCGCAAATACCGGAAGACAAAAATGAGTGGGATTCTGTGATCTTTAGTGATGAGAAGTTTAATTGGATGGGCCAGACTAAACTACCCCCTTAAATTTGTAGCCAATTTTCGTGGGTCTTTGGGACTGTTTCCTGTATATTTATTTCACAGATAAATTATCTGCCTAGAAATATATTTCCATGAGTTCCGAATAACGGGCAGCTTCTGAGTGCGGAAAATGGAAAAGTGACAGTGTGTCATGGGGAGTCGGACAAGTAATAGAGCGCACTAAATCTACCACATGGGTCAAATAAGTTTGGTCGCAATGACCTTGACAACTCTTTCGTTAAATGATTAAACATTTCGACATCTTACCTAGCCAACGATGAAAAAACTTTTTGAATGAATTTGCCTTATTCTTGTGGTTTTCCGTGTGCTGAATCCGAATCTGCTTTTAGATTTTTTCTATCACGTCACGTTTCCAAGTTATCATATCGAGACTGCAACAATGTTAAAGTAATGGAATTGAAGAGAAGCGGCTGCAGTGTTAAAGTATTCATGTTTTTGGGCCACAAGGAAATTCATTAGGCCCCAAACTCTGAAAAATTTAAAATATTTTTCATTGAAAACAAGAAATCTGTGGGTGATAAGAAAAAAACTGAGATCAGATACGGATTCAACGAAAAGAAGCTTAAAAATCAGCTCTTTGCGTTAAAAAGTTTTTAAAAAGTTATTTTTGTTGGCCTGTGTAATTGGTAGGCCTGCAAGAATTCCTCTAAATCTTTTTGGCGTGTAAAGAAAGCTTAGCCTGTTTATGGAGTTTGTATAATTGAAAATGGAGAGACTGAAATGGAAATTTACACTTCATTCAAAAAGTGAATTCGACTTAAAATCAAGTGTTTGGTTGCTTTTCACGCAAAAAATAAATTTTTCACGCGCATTTGTATTGCCACAATCTCCGTTGTTGTTTTATTTTTCATTCTTTATAATCGCTTCATCCTTGAATTCAAAATAATTGTTTCGATTCTGGTATGTTATAATATTAAAAAAAAAAAAAAATTTGCACTAATTAGCCGCCGTTAATTTGTGAACTATGAATCGCCTTTTATTGTTGCAACATCTGAAGTGACGTCAAGGCCTTCAAAATATAATAATTTTCAACAATCGATTTGAATACGTGCGGCATAGAAGAACGCTCTTAAGTTTCTCCATTAGGCTGAACATAAAATATAGTCGTGTAATGACTTTAAGTTGAGTTTAATGAAAGATTCATCAATCAAAAGATTGTTTCTGTATATAAAGAATTCCGCCAAGAATAAAAGTGTTTTTTTTTTATCTCTTCATCTTCTGAAATAAATTATTTCGATTCCTGTCCCTTGTTAATTGTCTGCTTGTTTACAATCCTCACGCATACCTTACGTCGGCTAGCAATTGTACAACATGGTACATTTTTGTTGGAAATCTGCATTATTTTCAAAAGTCTTAATATATTATAAGAATTCAAATTGTATTCTGCCGCAAATCTGATCATAGAACCGCACAATTAGCGGCATGCATGTGTAGCTTCGTTTCTATAAGGGTCGTACAAATGAAAACGAAAATTTGTGTGGGGAAAAAAAAAAGACGACGTGTAGGATCGTAAGTTATTGTTTTCAACAATTGCAAAACCCCACATGCAAATTGAACAATAGGATGCAAGTGTTGCATCACGTGAGAACGAATCGCGAGCTCTCGTTCTAAGCTCTGCGAGTGATCGCTTCGTCCAAACAAGCAATCGCAAACAATTCAAAGTCAAATCGCGAAAAAATCAAAAGCAATCGCAAACAGCACGGAGAAGGTGATGTTGACCGTATTTGTTGATCGCAAAGGCTCCATTTTATTGGACTTTCTTGAAAGGGCACCACAGTTAACGCAGCACGATATGGGGAAACATTGAAGGCACTGCGCGCGGCCATCAAATGCAAGCGTCCTGGGTCAGAGTCTTTGGACTTGAGATTGCGGTTTAGTAAGCATCGCTCATACGTCAAAATTGCGTAAGATCAGAGCAATTAGCATTGGAAGGCTTTAACATTATGCAATTTTGACGTATGAGCGATGCTTACTAAACCGCGATCTCATGTCCAAAAACTCGCCCCTGGACTGCTTACAGAAGGAGTGCTTCTTCTCCACGACAACGCGCATCCTCACATCTCGAAAGCAACCGTAGACCTCATCAAAAAAGTTCAACTGCGAAGCAATGCAGCATCTACCTTACAGCCCTGATTATCCAGATGTGACTTTCACGTGTTTGGGGATCTCAATAAACATCTGAAAGGCCGCAGATTTCAGTCGGACGATGAAGTGAAGGAAGAGGTTTTCACACGCAACCGAAAGACTCCTTCCATAAAGTAATTACACGCTTTGTTACACAGTGGTATAAATGCCTTAATGCATTTGGGAAAGTATTTTTAAATTCCATGTATACACTTTGGATAAAATAATTTTCGTTTTCATTTGTAAAAACCCTTATAACTCGACATGATCGCGTTACTGATTTATTTTTTTATTTTTTATTTATTTTATTTTTTTTTTTAGAACAAGTCCATTTTACTACAGGAGACCGCGTTTACTTTCTTCTATCGGGTTTGATAACAAAATTATCAGGTTTCTTCAAAACTAACTAATTCAAGAATTCTTTAGTATAAATGACCGGGGATATAATTTAAAACTTATAAATAGAGTGGCTAAACGAATAGTTGCTAAAAACTATCATTTGACTAATGGGTGACAGAAAAGAATGGAAAAATGAATAATGTCGAATCATTTATTTATTTTCCTTTTTTGTAGTTTCCAAATGCTTTACTGATATGTGTTTTGTCATTCATACTATATATGTTGTTTCAGTAAGATGCTTAGATATTTCTTTCATTAGGATATCTTAGAGATAGTTATCAAATCCTTTATTTTCATGTCGAATCGAATACGTGATATTTTTTTCAAAGTTAAATTTTCTTTGCAATGAAGCAGAGAGAATGCCTTTAAGTTCAAATGAAAATGCCAATGATTAGCTTCATTTTTCTTTCTTTAATCGTTAGCTCATTTTAATTGCTGCTTGCTTTTATCATCAAAAGAAAAAGAAGAAATTGACGAGGAAAACAGAGAAACTTGAATCGCGCACATATGTTCTTCCTTTTTTTATCTGTGCGTGGGCGAGGGGCCCCGCCCCAAAGTTGCATCATTTTTCTATGAATTGCACAACAAGGCAACGCTCTTTGAAAGAATGCAAAGGAGCACTTTTCTCAAGTATTATGGAAATGCTTAGTTTGGGTTAACTTGAGGAGGCTCGCGAAAGAAGAAACAAAAAAGGAATAAATTCCAAGACGTGAGTCGACAAATTTGGCAGAGTAAAATTTGGTTTCAGGGCAATCTTTTTGAAATTTCTGATATTAATTCATCGTTTGCTAACGGATGTAATTTCGACTTTCCATTGGTGAAGGGAAAGTCGAGAGAAAAAGATTTTTTGATATGAAAGAAAATTCTTTTTTTCATCAGCGGTTTCAGTTTTATGCAATAATTTAGTATTGGGGGGACAGCGATTTTCATGTTGATGATCGAGTTTAAAAAAAAACAACGAAAAAGCCATATTAAGAAAAGAAAGTAATTAAGGAATAAGAATTTAAAATAAAAAGAAGAATAAAAGAACAGCTCACAAGATTTGAGTTTGCAAAACTTTATTAAATAGACTTTTATTCAGTGCGTTTGTAAAATAAAATGAGTCTAAACTTACAAGGTTGTGAATTAACTTTCAAGCCTTAATTTTGGGAAATTTGCAACAATTTGTGGACAACTTAAAATAGTCAAATTGTATATGAAAATTTTGTCAAATAAATGATTACGATTGCAAGCAATGAAGTCTAAGTAAATGATGAACATATAAGTCCTTATATGTTAACATATGAATTTAACATTTCTTCGTCTTACTTAAGCCACAAGAAAGCGAAATTATATTAAAATCTTTCTTCTAAGCAAAATAAGCAATTCCTGTTTGATTTATGCCCCACTAAAAATTTATAAGACGCCTTTATAAGACCCTTTAAACTTGTTTCCCATTTAAATGTCGCTCTCTCATTTGCTGAATATCAGAGAGATTGGCACAATTTGTGTCTGGGTAGCTATGACTTACTTGAAACACATTTGTAGTCACGCTTGAGCTGAAGTGACATTGAGCAAGCATAAAAACTGGCTGCATTATTTTAAAATGTCCCATGAAGGTTGTGTATACTTGTACAGACTTCTTTTTATCGCCAGATCCCTTGAGACTGAAGTCTTCGTTGTGAGCGCCCTAATTGCTAGGAAAGCATTGTCTTGAGCTGATCGAAGTCCGAGTCTTAATCGTGAGCAAACCCTAAAACGACCCTCGAGCATTTAGAAATCCATAAAATTTCCTCAAATGGTGTCTTGGTCTTTGTTCTTTGAATAATGACTTTGAAAAGCTGGGAACAAAGAAGGCTTAAGCGCCCGAGCTGGGGAGATGAAGAAATGGAAGAAGGCATCAGTTAAGTGGAGAAGATAATGGCGCTTTTCATCATATTGATTTAAATTTCCTTGCTAGAAGGGAAAAAATGGAATATTTGAGCTAGACCATTCATTTTACTTTGAAATTTTATCATATCCGTATTTAATAAATTAAAAGTTTTATAGACAATGCTAGGTTGTTCTAATGTTTAAAAGAAGAATGCTTTTACCGGAAATCTAACGTATTAATTCATCATAACTGGCTATTGGGGTATTATAAAGTTCCAAAATGCAAAAGCAAAAATTAAAATGTTTATTACGAAAAAAAACACTGTAGCCTAAATCACGACTGGGTTGAAGGATTATAGTGAACTAGTTGTGCCCGCGGCTTCGCTCACGTAGAACTAAGTGCGGAGAAAGTCAGCGCAAAAAAAAAAGTTCAAAAACTGCAGCCAAAGGACAAAAACTAAACAACAACAACCAATACGCAAAGGAAAATTCGAAGTCCGTTATTTGCCACCTACAAAGTGTATCAAAACCGGAGTTAGGGTTGCCACCTTCGGCGAACAAAATTTCTCCATCTGATCTAATTAATAATTTTTCAGCGATATTTAATTTTCATTTTCATTGAAATTTTATTTTTTCTAAAAAATTAAATATTTCTAATTGTGCAAATGGACTTTTTTCAAAATCATGACGTCTTTTTACACAGGCTGATGTACTTTCTGAACCGTCCTGATTCGCCCCCCCCCCCTCCCTTAATCCATGGTAGTCGGACGGCCAAGGATTTTGTTTCTGAAATCGAAACCTTCAAAATGACTTGCGAGTCCCGCAGTAACAGCTGCAATACCAGAGAATGGCTGTTTGAAACTGGAGTCCGGCGAAAAAAGACCAATACGGGAGTCTCCAGCCCAACACAGTAGAGATGGCAACCCTTGTCGTAGAATTCTTTTATGTAGTATATTTTTAACCTCAAAAGGAAAAAAAATTAACCATAGCGCGGTTTAAAACAATCTAAAACACTCATTGGACATCTTTTGGCAAGCTTTTGAACATCGCATGGTTCCAGTGTTTGTGTTTTTCCGTAGGAATGAGACGTTTTCCCGAGGAAAAAGTAGCCTAAATGTTGACCCACACTATAATCTATAACTGCACTAAGTTAAAAGCTATAACCATCACGTACTTCATTATATTTGGCTCATTCTCGTAGCATTTCTGGAGTCCTGAGAAAGATTTCTCCTCTTTCTGGAAGGCATATCTCTTATCTGGCGACATCTGTTGGCAAGTTTAACTACCATTCAATCGTGCCGTTTTGGAATTTTCCCGTGGGAATGAGACATTTTCAGGCAGAAAAAAGTACCCTAGTTGAAGATCCAGACTGTAAGCTAAAATCATACTAAGTTTCATCAAAATCCGTCCAGTAGTTTTTGCGTGATGCGCGAACAACCACGGACACGTTACAGTTTTATTATTTGTATAGAAGATAGATTAACCTTTCACAGGCATTATATTGAACACTTTAATAATATTGGAATTATAAAAAGGAAGCCATAAACTATGCACACTTCAACAAAGAAGAATCTGTAAAAAAAATTGAGACATCAGAGGATGAAAATAAACCACCTTTGACTTTTACATTTAAGCGGATGCTTGAAATGGTTATCATAATCATCCAGAAACGGCAAAGAGGACTACTTTGGGAACAGGTCAACTTGCGACTGCGAGTGACTTACTCTCTAGTAAAATTTACTTCTGACCAGATGAAAGAATCCTTATAAAAGCAGACATACAGTAAATGAATGAATTTTTAAACTGTATATTTATTTATTTATTTGCATTCCAGATGGAATGAAGTACAGATATAAATGTAAATTTGAGTAAATATAGAAAATAGTTGGGAATTCATCAGTTACAATATAGTTTTCAATTAGTAAAGTTCGGGATTGTATTACTACTTTTCAGTGTAGGTTTAGTCATGATCCATTTGCCCGTTGATATAATGTTCCGTGATCACAGAAAGTAGGGTAGTTCGGTTGGTAATGGTTTAAGTTTTTTGAATATTAGAGTCAATTTATTGTCGTAATGGTGATGGTACTTCATTCCATAAATAGATGGCATTAAAGGGAAAATGGTTTAAAAGATATTTGGATTGGGATTTCGAATTTGTATCTTTGAGTAATCCGGTAATCGGTATTATTATTATACCAGTCTCTAATACACTGGCTGACAAATAAGTGAAGCACCCAGAAGAAGTCCGTACACGACATATGATGAAAGAACATGTGACTTTATTGTACTGATTACAATATGGGATGAAACAGACAACGCCGTTGGCAGTACAGGTGGAATGTTGGCGCCAGGTCAGTAGGGTGTGGCATCCCCTCTGGCCTCAATGCATGCCCTTATGCGGTTCGGAATAGTGTCAATCATCCACAGTTGTTGCAGCTGTCCCTCTAGATCCCGCAGGTTGGAACTGGGACGCAGTCCCCTTTCAATGTCATCCCACACGTGTTCAATGATGGAGAGGCCCTGGAATTTTGCTGGCCACGGGAGGACCTCAACATTCTGTAGGCAGTCCATAGGCACACGTTCTGTGTGTGGGCGTGCGTTATCTTGTTGGTACAATGTCGTAGGGTGCTGTGCTAGAAGGGATATGTCGCGTACGGACGCAGAATGTCTGTAACGTATCGCTGTGCCTCAAAGTCTGCCGAAACTTTATTAGAGGTGACCTGAACGCATATCCGATGGCTTTCCACACCAAGATGCCAGGGGTTACGTCTGTGTCTCTCCACAATATGGGACGGTTGTGCCCTCTGCCCTCGACGCCGCCATATGCGAACACGATGGTCATCGGAGGTCATGGAGAAGTGGGACTCATCACTAAACATGATGCGACGCCATTCGTCCTCTGTCTATGCCTCCCGGGCAAGGCAACACTCTAAACGCAGGCGTTGGCGTTGTAGTGTTAATGGCAACCGACGCATGGGGCGGTAGGACCCCAATCTGGCGGATGCGAGTCGTCGAGATACTGTGCGGGAACTCACGGAGTGTTGTAAAGTCTCCAGTACATGTTTGCGGATGGCGGGTGCCGATGCCATGGGATTCCTTAATGTTTGGAGTACCATACGACGGTCCTCCCTTGGGGTGGTGTTTGTTGGTCGACCCGAAACTGCACGTCGTGCATGGGTGCCCTCATGTACTCATTGATTCCAATATCGGGCCATTGTGACATCTCAATGGCCCACATGCCTGGCAATTGCACGATACGACCAACCACAATGCAGCCCCACAATGCGATCCCTGTCAAATGCTGTCAGTTGGTGGATAGGATTTCTAACGCGTCTGCGAGGCATCGTGGTTACTTTGTGCAGTACAGTAATCCTCTCTGAACGTCTTGTGTAACTGTCGGACTCACAGCAGTTAACTGGTAACAACTTATCAACAACATGGCGGTGACATCACGAATGCACTCTGGTGAGCGTTCTAGACATTACTGATCCTTGTGAATCTAGTCGTTTACTCACATCAATGGTATGCATGTGTACTGAAATAGGATAATATTGAACCACTCCTTCGGGGTGCTTCACTTTTTTTGTCAGCCAGTGTAAATTACTCAGAATGACCTTTAACTTGAAAAGCATTTGATAATTTATTGATAAGTTCGATGCGACGTATGTTTGGTAGTGTAGGAAGTTGATAATAGATTCGGATAATTGAAGTAGTTTTACTTAATTGAAGGCTATTCGTATCATTTGAATATAGGTAATTTTGATGTGATTTAAATAGGTTTTGTGGTGCTAGCCCAAGTTATAATATTGCAGTATAAGGTTAATATTACGTTAGATAGTATTACTTTTCTAATTTTTTGTAGCCATAAGAAAAATATGGAGTCATTTAAATAAATGATCTTTACGGTGGAGATTAATATTTATAGTATCAGTTTGACTTCACAACTTGAGTCTCCTTTATCTTGGACTTTCCATTCGTCGGCGACCGATATGTGGCATCATCCTCCCAAGTTTCCCTAATTTCCGTGAAACGTTTGTTTCATTTAAACACTCACTTTGACCAATAGCTTTTTCTTTATAAACTTGATTCATCATTTGCAATGTTTCAACATATATCAGTCTTGGCTAACTTTTAATAACTTTGATGTTTGCACGTTCTAATTCAAACATTTTTGGATTCGCCACTAGCGCTTTAGGCTACTTATAATTCAGCTTCGTAGACCAACCCATGTGGCCGTGCATGGCGGATAGGTTATAGCCATTATCCTGAACTGCATTCTTGGATATATTGCGCAGTTGCATGTATGGCGGCTAATTCACGAAATTATTAATTTTACCTTTTAGTACTTTAGTTTTGTATTTAATTTTTTATTTATAGATCGCATTAGTAGAGCCAAAAAATAATAAATTTTCTTCACCTAAAGAGCTAATTTCGAGAAAATTAAGCACGATTGTTTAATTCTATGTCTTTTTAAATTCTGTCTGCAAGAAAATGGATACTCCGAATATTTGAGATTTAAATTACTTTGTGAGGTTAGCTATTTCAGAATTTATGCCTGAATCTAGGCTCCTACCATTCGGAGGACTAGAATCCATTATTTCTAGCAAGATAAATTATGCCGATTAGAAATACCCCGTCCAACACGAAATCAAAGTATGGAATTGAAAATTGTATGAAGTTGTCGATGAAAATATTGCGTTTTGTTATCGTTAAAGTTAATTGCACATTGATTTAGTTATCGATGCGAGATTAAATTCTACCTGTTTATTTTCTTTAATAAGAATTCCCTTGGTGCACAATTTAATTTCCGGATTGGTTTATTTTTCATCAGCATAGAAGAATTTCAGCTGCAAAGACAGTCTCCTCTGACTCTTACTCCGGAATGAGTGCCAGAATTAAGTTAGTCTCGCAAGAAGGATACAAGAAAAATCCACATCATCGATGAATATTCTAAAATTAAGCAATTCTAAGCGAATCCTGTGTACCTTACTTAATTCTTCAATTTGTGAATTTTCATTTAATTCGTATTACGGAAAGGAAGTCAGTTGCAATTATTTCCCGTTTATTATATAGGATAACTAGAATAGAAATGAGCATTTTCAATGTTTTGTAGAAAACAATGAATTAGGGATATAGTCAAAATTTTTGCATAGTGTTTAAGCAGAGGCTGATTATGCCGAGAGGGGACCCCCGGTGGTAAAATTTCGGGCGAGGGGGGGAGGGGCTTAATAATAAGTGCTTATACCGTGTGTCTCGGGAGGAAAGATGAATATTTCGTGTATGTATAGAATGAATTATTGTAAGTTAAAAAGCTTATATAAACATGTAGTCTTTTATTAATGGTTTCTGAGATAGAGTTATATGAAATTAAAATTATGAAGTTTCTATTATAGTTTTTACTTTTTACTGCATTAACATTCTAATAACTTGTATACAAATTTTCAATTCTTGTGAGAACATGGCGAGTTGCGCGCCTGAAGCCATCTTCACGTTCTCTAGTTTGATCAACAGCATTTGTGTAGCCTATTGACTGTAGGCAAATTTTATAAATCTCACACTTTAATCAACCCCACAAGCAGAAATCTAAGGGATTTAGGTCGGATGATCTTAGTGGCCAACAACTGTATGTGTTCCATCGCGACCAATCCAGCGTTAAGAAAAACCATAAACATACATCAAATGTTCATATTCATCATTAGAGAAAACGTGCGGCATTTTTCAAATTTGTCATAAATAGCAATACAGATGACAAACTGAGTTTAACGAACCTTTTACGAGGGGCGATTGATAAATAAGGTCTCCATGGCTGTAACTTTTTTATTTGTTAACCGATTTTCAAAATTCTTTTTGTATCTTATACTCACACTTGTCCTCTATGTAATGCACTATTCACTTTTCGACATAGTCCCCATCCCTTTCCACGCATTGCGCCAACGCGTGACTAGTTGGGTGAACCCGTCGGAGAGGAATTCCGGAGTTGTTGTCGACACCAGGATTGAATGGCAGCGTTTACCTCGCCGTCAGAACCAACTCATGTCCCTTAAGGGGCTCTTTCTTCTTTGGGAAGTGGTGAAAGTCGCAATGTGCAAAGTCTTTCATTTTTGAACTGCAATTTTTCATCTTTGAACTGTAGGCGCTGCAACGCCTCTGATGTGTGGTGACTCGTGTGCGGGCGGACGTTAACGTACTCCAAAAGAGGGTCCAAATTTATTTATTTTTTTTTATTTCGTTGGTATTTTGTTTCTGACAATCGTCAATCTTATTTTCTTTTTTGTATAATACCGCTTGGGTTGGTTAGGCTTCTTGACTACCTCAGTGTATTTCATTTGGAGTTTATTCTGGTTGGATGAGCTTTGTGAAAGCGCTGCTTTCGTCCCATCCTAACAAATGTACACTTCACTGTTCGATTGTCGATTGTCAGTTACCATCAGAACAGCTTGTCTCTCTGAACATAGCTTCCCTTGGATGCTGAAGAAGGCAGCTTGGCTGCCGAAATACGTATTCATCAGAATAAATTCTTTATGTGGATTAGTGGTTTCTCTGTCTTCTGTTGTTTTACGTTTACTTGACTTAAGGTGGGGAGAGGGGGTACTTTGCGCCTTTGGTTACGTCGATGCTAGTGTCTGATATTTAAATTTTAAGTACCGTTATTATTTAATTTTAAAGCACTCTTCTTTAAAAATTTTCGAGGTGGTAGTCTCCCGCTGGTAGACCTAATAAGTCGTATTGAAGATCTCGCTGGAAGTACGTCTGCTCCACTGTATTCAGTGTAATCATGGCATGATTTCAGATTGAATTTTTTAATGCGTTTAAATTTGTTCACCCAAAATTTTCAACATTTATCTTTTGGAAATGTCAAATATTTTTTGCGTTGCGAGTTTTGGATTTTCTAAGTAGTTATTAAATTATATTAAACGCGGCAACAGGACAGCGTGTTCCTAGCATTTCTCCTGCGTTGCCCGCTCGTCGGGTCTAGGAGTGACGTCACATTTAGTTTGTTTGCAAATTTCCTCGCTAGATGGTAGCATCGCATAAGCAATCCTTGTTATTTTATTACCCTTGCATCAGCGGTTAATTTGCGAGCATGGGTTCTAACGCGCAAATCAGATTTCATGTAAATTAGGAGATGTCCGTTCCATTTAATAATCAATAGTGTATGCAGTCAGTGTTTTGACTATTTGCCATTGTCTGTTGTTTTTAGGTTCATTGAAAGCTGAGTCGGACTTTTTCTTCTGGGGACATCGAAAAGCCCTTGTATGCGATACCTGTAGATCATGTGGATGTTCTTCTTTCACGGGTTGTTGACGCCTGTAACATCATACGAAGTACACCTGGCATAATTGAACGGGTGCGGGAGCCAATGCTTCGGCGATGGCAGATTTGCGTACAAGATAGGGGCGGCAGTTCGAAGCACTTCTGTAATGCACACGTTGTCAGATGTCATCGTTTGCTGTTTTTCACATCAGAGAGTCAAGACACTGGCACTTGCATGAATGGTTGCTGCAACTGAAGCAAGTGCAGCGCCATACCGATGGGATAGGACACACATGGCTTAATAAAAAAAATGTTTGTTTTAGTACCCTTTATCTACCATATTCTTCTGTAACGTAAGTTCTGGATCAACGTGATGTAAGCAGAAGTTGCAGTGACGAAATCTATCAGTGGTAGCTTTATTTATTGACGGAATTTTTGTTTGTGGTCCAATTACAAAGTATTTGGTTGAAGCAAAAAAGTATTAAATTTTATTATATTCTTAAGAGAAATAAAATAGAAAACAATAAGTAAGAAATTTTTTCCATAATAAGTAAAGTAAGAATAAGTAAAGCTTTCTGGATCTTATTGTGTAAAGAGTGTTTATCTTGCCTCCTATTTTATTTTATTGTTAAGTTTCGTAGCTTTTCCTTTTATATTCTCAAGTTTTTAATTTATGTTCTTAAATTTTTCCTCCGAGATCAGGGCCCCCTTCCAACGCCAGGTCCGCCACCCCTTGATTCTCTGTGTTTAAGTACGTGTTTTTAAGTTCGTATGACTAAGTTAGATGTATCTCTTGCGAGCCCTTTGTTCACGGCAGACATCAATTCAATCATCTGTTATGCAAGGTCTCCCAGAAATTTTCCTTTTGACGTGTTTTGAAATTTCTTGCTGTAATCCTAGATGGATTGCCCTTTCGGTGGACGTTTACATTAGGGTAATCGAGTTTGCTTTCGCTCAAAAAAAAAACCCAACAGAAATCCAGCACACAAAAAATCCTTCTCTACATGACTTGACAGCTATTTTGCTTAACTGATGCAATAGGTGCTCATGTGATGCTGACATCAAAAAAATCTGAAATCTTAAAACTTTCTTCCTTATTCTTTAAAATGTTAAGTTTCAATTACTTTTCTTTAGTAACCTGTATTTACCACTTTGAAATATAGATTGTATCATTAGAAATTCTTTTATTTTGTTATAACTCGTATTCCGTCATGTCAGCACAGATTTCCACTTTTAGTAGTATTCTTATACGTGACATGCATGTATGTGCTGTAGAATTATATTGACATTATAGAATTAGTGTGCTTCCAATGTTATAGCATCAGTTCGGTGAAGGCTTTTGGATAAATTTGGCTTTCTTAATGTCTTTGTTTATAATATTTCAGCTTGAATTGTTTTACTGTACAAGATAATTATATCCCTCGTATATCAATCAATGCGCAATTCTACATTTCACTGACTAAATCTAATAGAGCATGTTAAAGAAAGGAGCCATCTTTCTTATCTCTATACACGTATTATCGCGAGGAGAAGGAGGCCCTTTTGTTCACGAGAGGCTCCTAAGATAGGAATGACTTATTGTTCTCCCTACAGTGTCCCCGCTCTTGAGCTTCTCCTTTTGTTCTCTTACCTGTCTCCTTTGTCTTGCTAGTTGAGTTTCTCCTTTTCGTAGGAAAGAAGCATGACGATGACAAGGGAGCATTTAATTTCTGATTGTTATCCTCATTTTCGATTGTCGGTATAGTTTCAGCTTGTGGGCATGTCAGGGATAGAGAGAGGATGGCAGTTGGTATTGAATTCTTTTAGATACTATGTTCCTTTGTTACATCTGTCAAGTACGTTTCAGTTGTATGCAGAGTGTCCGATTATTCTAAAAAAAAAAAATAGTGTGACAATTAAAACAAAAAAGTTTTTCAACTTTAATGTATTTCTTTCGGTGTTTTTCATACATACTGTGATATATGTTACTGTCGTCACCTTTAAAGTACAGAGTATTATATACCATTAAAAAATTTAATGTATTTTCGGTTTTAATAAAATAGAAACAACTTTAAATATTCCCTGGGATTTATACATGGTTGAATGTTCTCTGATACGTTTGCAGCCCATTTTTTGATCTTTTTGTATGCTTGCATTAAATTACTAAATCCAATATATTACTTCACGTGAAGCCTTTTTTACGTTCTCACTTTATTTTATTTTTACATTGAAAGATATACATTCCCTTTTTCTTCTTTTCCCTTTTCTGGAAAGAAAAAAAAAGATGAGAATAACTGCCTCGAAATTCGTTGTCGGGTCAAACTGGCTCTCATGCGTGACACGTGACCTCCACTTGAGATAAAATGAAACGTGCATGAGTGGTGGAAATGTCACCAGAAAGCGCTCGTGGGTCCTATCAGTTTCCCGTTCGTCAATATCTCCTCGTGACTTGACAGTATACCATTGCAAAAGCGCACCACCGCATTCATATTTTCGTCAGCAACGGAGTCCTGAAAGCCAAAACTTTATTAAAATATTTATTGTATGAAGATATAGCGAAATAAAAGTCGGGCTTTGGATAAAGAGGGAGAAAAACTCAAATGATGTCAACTTTTACACACTGAAAAAAAAAAAGTTCAAACAGCCTTTTAAAAAAATATTTACTGATAAAAAGTCAGACGAATGTCTTTTTAGCTCAAGAAAATTACTAGATACGTTAGATTTAGAGTGATAGAGTGTCTCATCGAGGTCGTTTGTATTAAAGAAAGCGGTCAAAATGTCACGGCACGTCGCTTATTTTGAGTTTTATTCGCTTTTATTATTGCTTATAAATTGCTTTTCTGTGGAATAAAAGGAATAAATGATTACATTAGAAAGTTAGACATACATGAAAATTAAAAGCTAAACGCTAATCGTCAGGTTAGTTAATAAAAAGAGCATTGCATTATTATTATTCTTATTATTATTATTATTATTATTATTAATGACAATTATTAAAAGAGCTATCTAATGTATGGTTTCTAATCATATCAGGGAAGTTCATTTCATGCATTAATAACACTAAAAGTGAATCATTTCCTTTTTTGGCAGGCGCTATCTCATTATTACAAAGAGATTGCTTCGAATTTTTCTTACATTTAAGCCGAAATATACCATTGGGTGATGTAATATACCATTACTTAAATCCTATAGATTATGGAACACTATTAGGATCTAAAGGCTCGGGATTTGCTATTAAAAAGGTGGTTGCTAGCCAAGGTAATCTAGAATAACAGGTAAGTCCAGTTTGTGAGAAGTGCTTAACGCGCATGCGTATTCTGACGTCACTGGATGACTTATGGCGTTACTTCCGGCAGTGTGCGGTAGTCTAGTCACAAAAGAAAACGTTTTCACGTAAAAAACAAAACTCTTACGTTGTATTTCTGAAGAAACGTTTATTTGTAAACTTGCTATTTTTTAAATTAATATTTCCTAATGCCTGCATAAATAAAGTTATTATGAAAAAACTTTATTATTTAACTGCTAACGGTTCCGACGAATCAATTTCGAAATCTTAACGAGGAATGATAACTAAGCCTAATGATAACGAAAATTAACGTTATCGTCCTCGTCTCGTTGTTCGCTTAATGTTAACTATCCGCACATCGCGCGATGACTGATCATGCGACCAAGGTAAATGAATTTATATTTTAAAGACACTCCCCCCCCCTTATAACACCCCCTTTTCTATTTAGTCACAGTAAATTTCACTTACATTGGTCGCATGATCAGTCATCGTGCGATGTGCGGATAGTTAACTTTAACCCTGTGTTCATATTAAAAAGAAATACGTAAATACATTTTACAATAATTATAAGTCCCTCCTTATAATGGCATTATTATTTAAGGACAATAAATAGTATAAAGGATGAGAATTGTGAAGGAAATAAACGAGTCGTCATTGCCGCCATGTTTTGGTTTCTGTGGAGGTTTCGATTCAGCGGCTGTTGGTTTCGATGTCATCCAGTGACGTCAAATGCGCTTGCGCAGTATCGCAATTTTTACCAATTCCGGTAAACTGACACCCACCTTGTTCTAGATCACCTTGGTTGCTAGCAATATTGGAATCATTTTAATCTTTATGGCAATAATGTTTTGATTTTCTGTAAGAGTTATTGGTAAAGATATTATAGGGAAAATTAGAAGGAAAAATTCCGCGACCTGGTTTCGACTAGGGAGTACGAGTATCACGCTCGTTGCTTCTATCAACTGGGTAAAAAATTTTAGTAATCTTTTTCCTTGGGAAAACAACCCTATATACTGTATAGTGGATGACGCATGAACTTTCATGTACCGAAATTAGCTTTTAAATACATCATCTATATTTATTCCAGTTGGATACCTTACTGTTATATCCTTGAGGTAGCAATAGGCAAATCGTATTCTGTATGTCCATTTTGACGTACCGTATAACCTCTTCGAGACGAATTTTCATATTTGTAATTACTTTGAGACAGTTTCTCTGTCAATCTCCGGGAAAAAACATTCACCGATTGCCGCTTGGAGTTGAAATAAAACTTAATAATTTATTGCATCGTGCTTCCTCCTTCAGGTATCCACAAGAAGAAGACGCAGAGTTTTCGGGGCTTTATGGCGGTCACATTAAACAGTTCTGAAATAAAATTCTTTATAGACACAACGGTTCATGCAAGACATTCTCGTCCTCATACAGCAAATATTGCTATAGATTCCATGCATTAATATTTTCACCTCCGTATCATGATGATGTACCATCGATGCTCAGAACGTTTTTATCGAACGCTGCAACAATATGGAGATGCCTGCATTGGCGAGAGAAGTGTGTTTTTATACGTGGTTAGAACGATTTCGACGTGATGATAAAGTCAAAGAAGACAATCATTTTTTTGTCCTGCTGAAGTAAAGAAGTTGGTACAGTAGTGTATTGAAAAGGGGGTGAATATACTTATAGAAAAATAACATAACAATTTGTATCTCTAATTCAACACTGGCGGTGAACCTAAGAATTACAACTACATTCTAACCAGACGTAACCAATAAGTCCTTTTGAACATTTCATGTAAGAAAGAGTTTCATATGGTATGCTGGTACGTTCTGTTCCTGTGTGTTTCCCATGAATAATGTAATTAATGAAAAGTTGTAGAAAATGAGTTCTAATAAGGAAATTGAGGGTTTCCGGACCCATGTTCATATAACATATTTTCTTCCTCTACTTGTGAGGAATGTTTGCTGAAAATTCGGCCGTACCTTTATGTTACACCCTGTATATAGAACTGTATCTTCAGTTTGATGTTGCTTTTAATACCATCTTCTTATTATAAATTAGTCAAAATTATTCTATTTGGTTGAATATCAGTCCCTAAAAATTAAAAAAAATTCTGGGAGCCGAAGTATGGTTTTTAAAATTTTTGACCATAGCGTGTAATAAAATTATATTTATTATGTTTTCGTTTAGAACTATTAGAAAACAAAAACTTTTCTTTTCAAAGTTTCATTAGATTTCGATCAGTTAATTGGATTTCTTTGTGTAGTCTCTTTAAAGTTAAAAAAGAGAACGAAAATAGTAATTTTCTCGTGAAGAAGTTTTAAAATTTTCTCGTTCTCTTCATTGAGTGCTTGAACAAAGCTTAGCCGTACATTTCTCTCTTTCTTTACGTAAGGGGAAGAACTTATCAGTAAATTCCATTTTACACTGTACCCTGTTGCCGAATATTCCGTGAAATGGACCCTATTAATAATTTTCCCTCACCAACCCCGCCAAGTTTTTGTAATTGGCTCATTCAATCAAATTGAATTTACTACTTTCGCGAAACGGACTTTTCCCATCGTCATTAGTCATTTCAACTGTGATAGGATTTCAAGATAAGGTTCGTTTGGGTTTCCTTCGTGAACCGTAACTGATATCGACCAAGTCACCAATCATTTTAATGCCCTTCTATCCTTCTATCTGGAAGATGGTTCCGAGTGGTACCGTTGAAAGAGACCATTCGTTTTTGCAGACTTTTCTTCAAAGTGACCACAAAAGCTAGTGATCTCCATTTGTCTGGAGGCTCACGGAAGGAAAAAGAGGGGGGAGAGAGAGAGAAAGAAAAAATACTTTCACCAACGGACCGTCCCCTGATTGGATGGGATCGTTAACATCGATTTCTCCCGGGGACGCTTTCTATCATTCTCTTAATCTCCATTTGACAGTGATCTAGTGGGCAAACTATTTAGTCATTCAGGTTTTTCGTGAGCATTCCATAGGAGAAGCTAATGTGAGAAGATAATAATGCAATCTTGTAATGGTTAAGTTTATTGGCTTCTACACGAGGTATTAATGGCAAGAAACACGTAATATATTTCATGTTCCTTTTAGAGGTACCCCAAAAACCCAAACAAAAGACTATTTTTAATGATACTTTTAGATATCGAAACTAACATTACCTTTATTGCTTCCTTCTTTAAAAAAAATGAAAAAAAGTTTTAAATCGGGTTCCTTGAACAGGACATTGGCCTTAATGGTATTTTTCACTCTCTCTCTCTCTCTCTCTCCCTTTCTCTCTCCTGGTAGTGTTTGCGAAAGATGGTTTTATTATCATTCTTTTTGATAAATGGGTCGTTTGGCGATTCAACTTGGAACAAGTCGTTTGAAGAAGTTGCTGCTAGCGATCCTAATACAAGTCAGGAATGAAAAATGTCCGCTGATAAATTTCCGTAATTGTTCATGTTTCAACGATGACTGAACGATGGAATTGTCAGAAAATTTCATAATTTTTTTTACATTTTAAAATAAAAGTCATTGACATGTTTCAGGGGGCTATTCTTTACCCAAGTTATCAATATAATATGCTAGTCATCACATTTGTAATTTTAATTATATGATCACTACTGGAGTAATATTAATTAAGAAATCTTTTTATCTAAATACGTACGAGGGGAGTTCAATAAGTAATCCAACACATTTTTTTCTCGACCAATTTTGGTTGAAAAAACTGGACATTTCTTGTGTAACATTTTCAAACATTTCCGCTTCGTCTCGTATAGTTTCATTGACGTCCGATAGGTGACAGCGCTATAGTGAGCTGTTAAAATGGCGTCTACAATGGAGGTGCGTTCCAAACAACGGGCAGTGATTGAGTTTCTTTTGGCGGAAAACCAGGGCATCTCAGATATTCATAGGCGCTTGCAGAATGTCTATGGTGATCTGGCAGTGGTCAAAAGCACGGTGAGTCGTTGGGCAAAGCGTGTGTCATCATCGCGGCAAGGTCAAGCAAAACTGTCTGATCTCCCGCGAGCTGGCCGGCCGTGCACAGCTCTGACTCCTGCAATGTCGGAAAATGCGAACACTCTCATTCGAGCAGATCGACGGATCACGATCAAACACCTCGCTGCTGTACTTGACGTCTCTGTTGGTAGTGCTGTCACAATTGTTCACCGTGGGACGCACTACGCGAATGATGAAGCAGTTATTGATGCAGCACGACGTTGGCTCCGACATCAACCAGTGGAATGGTACCGTGCAGGCATACAGACCCTCACTTCAAGGTGGCGTAAAGCCGTAGCATTGAATGGAGATTACGTTGAAAAATAGTGTTGTGTAGCTAAAAGATTGGGGAATAACATGGTGTATTTGAATGCTGAATAAAACAACCTCCTTTTTCAGAAAAAAATGTGTTGCACTACTTATTGAACTCCCCTCGTAAATTTGCAATCTCTATTCTTTCTTTCATTTTCTTAATTTTAGTGTATTTGGGAAAGCGAAAGATTGTTCCCTCCAAAAATTTGCATTTTAATTAATTAATTAACCTAAGTTAATAACTACGCGTATTTCAATTTTCCTTGAGCATCCAGAAGATGTTTAATTAATAACCGAAGAAATGGCAATGCGTAAATTAAAAAAAAATCATCTTAAAAGGGCTGCGTCGGTTTGAAGTCGATCCTAACATTCAATTTCGAAAACACTGCACAACAAATTTTGGCATTTCATTTACTTCCTAAAAATGTATTTCATTTACTTGGTATTTCATCTCTAAAATAATTTTGTGTGCTACTGACAAGAATGACAATGAAAATGTTGGGTTGATTTCGGTTGTTTACATGTTTTTAATTAAAGCATATTATCCTTGCAATACATTCTAAACTCTAGTAAAAATGAAATTTTGGCAATTAAAAATTCGTTAGTTCTTGTCTGCTTGCTTTGCGTTTCTATCGCTTTTCAGAAAGTTTTCTGGAGATTAAATAGCAGTAATAAGTTATTAAACTGGCTTTCATTGTCGAAGTCCCAATGTCGCTAAGTCTTGAATATGGAGAGCAGATTCATTGAAATTGCGCAGATGTCAGCGAAAAAGTCAGGATGCCGAAAGTGTATATTTAAGCTGGAACGGTGGCCGAGAGCGCTTATTGCTCCCGTAACTGGAGAGCCGCGGGTTCGAGTCCTGCATAGAGCATGGGTGGTTGTGTATGTCCTCGTGTTTGTCCCTGGATTAGGCGCAATATTCCCTCGAGGAATCAGCATTCTCTTGGGAAAAAATCACTTCATCCCTGTGTGGATTAGCAAGCCCACGAAAACGACTCCCATAATCTAAATCTTTAGTCGACGGTCATAGGTCACATATGCAGATTGCCAGGGCAAGCATGCTTCGTGAAAATAAAAATTAACCATAAAGATATAAAAACATAAAATAAGACTGCTATTAATATCGTGGCTGCTATACAGAATGAATAAAAAGTGAATTGCACCTCTCCTCCATATGCAGAAAATGACGATATCCTAAATCTATTTCAGCTAACAAATAGGAAGTGGTGGATGGGCTATCTGTTAGTGAACATCCGATGATCTGATTATGCAAATTAAAGCAAATATAGAATTTATCTCATAAATCCTAACAGATTACGACCTTGCCCTGCATTGAATTATAAACACTAAAAAAACCGCATTATAATCGGATGAATAAATTATGAAACGGAAACATTTCAACATGCAAATCTACGCAATATGCCATGCCACTCCAAAGAACTTTGTCCAACATCGCAGTCAACTGTGCTTTCGAGTGGGTGGAAGTCATTTTGAGCACATCCATTAGCCTTAATTAGTTTTTGCTTGATGAGTAGCTGAGTACCTATATGTTTTCAGTTTTGTTACTTACATGTGAGAAATAAACGTCATTTTTTTGTATGTTGAAATGCTGGTCATTTCTGTGTTACAAATAGAAATTTAACAAAATAATTTTGATAATTAGCTAGGATATTGATACGTTGTTAATACTGTTAGTTTTTTTACTTATTTTATTCAGCACCCTTTTTGAGGATTGTTTTTATTTCCTTACTTTAATTCCGGAGGATTATAACTTCATTTTCTACCAGTTTTGATTATAACGTCTGTATTCAGTTGAATTACCTTGCTTGAACTTGGAATGAACGTGGAATGAACTTCAGTTTACTTAACAGGAAATGAATTTCTCGTTAAAAAATTTCATTCACTACATTTAAGTCCTCATTCAGAAGGAGGGATGAAATGGTATTGTTAAAATATCTTTCGTTATCGATTACTTTTTCCGGATTGGAAATTTGAGGTTCCCGAGGAAACTACTATTAAATTTGGAATCATGTTTCGAAAAAATTCTTCGTCATAATTCTTCGCAAAAATTTCTTTAAGAGGATATAACTCCATTAATTAAAAAGACTGACCTCGTAAAAAGTTATATAAGCAAGATAGTGTTGTTTGTTCTGTTTATCGGGAACAAAGGAATATACATGTATGCATAGATAGCTTGATTTTCACTTTAATTGGAAAATATTTATACCCTTTAAAAATATTTTTAGTCAAAAAGCATCGGCAACAGTTTATTACAAGGGGGGATCAAGCTAAAGTTAAAAACGTTTATAAAATGAGAACTGTAATAAGGAGCATGAATATTGCATCAGCACTGTGATGTGTTTTTGACCCTTACGTACGCTTTTAAGGACGAAATAATAAGGACCCGGCAGCTTCGAAAATGGCGGGTGGGTTGGAAAATTATTCCAAGGAAGAAGTGTTGATATTATCGGAAAAAATGGAAGGAAAAATTCGACGTCCTGAATTTGAACCAGAAACCATGGGTATTACGGTCGTCGCCTCTACCAATTGGGCATCGCGAACACGATACAGAAAGGCTGTCACTACCGTGTTCTTAAAGATAGTCAAGATGGCGATCCAATGAGAGAACGGGCACCCAGCTGGCAGATCGGGAATTCCTCCTCTCCAGAAAAGTTGATGAGCACACAAAAGAAATTATTATATTAAAAGGTTTGGAAAGGAGGAATTCCCGATCTGCGAGCTGGGTGTCCGCCCTATCATTGGACCTCATCCTGACTGCCTTGTAGTCTTTAAGAACACCTGGTGATAGCCTAGCTGTACTGTGTTCATGATGGCCCATCTGGTAGAGGTAACGAGCGTGATTACTTACTTACCATTTGCTCAATACAGCATGGTGCTTAAGGAGTGCTTCCTCTATCGTCTTTCACTCTTTCTCAATAGTCTGCTAACTCATTATGTCCAGTAACTGATCATTTTTAAAGATTTTCAAGAAATTAAGTCCTAAGAATTCTCTTTTCTAAGATAAGCCTGAATAACAGGAATTCTCTGCATTGAATTCTATATTGCACAAACTTTGCCTTGCATTGTTGGTCATGAGACATATATTGTTGATCCTTGCATAGTGTTTGTGAATTGCGTGTTGATATCATTGTTGCAAACATTTTGTCTTGCATTGTTGGTCATGAGATATTTCTCATTAATATGCCCTGCCATAACCATGAATATCGATTTTTTATCAATAATTATTATTTTTTCGAAATCTGAGGTAGACAGTGACCTTCCTCATGCTTTGAAGGTCATGTGTGCGAAATTTTATCAAGATCGGAATAAAACTGTAGATTTGTATAAAAAACAAACAAACAAACCCACAAACAAACCCACAAACAGCCTTCTTTATATATATAGAAAGACTAGAAGAGGTACCCGGCGTTGCCCGGGATAATTACACTTGCACAAACTTTTCCTTTCATTGTTAGTCATGAGATATTGATTGTTGATCCCTGCCTTGTGTTGGTGCATTGCGTGTTGATACCATTGTTGATACCTATTGTTGCACAAACTTTGCCTTGCATTGTTGGTCATGAGATATTTCTCATTAATATGCCCTGCCATAACCATGAATATCGATTTTTTATCGATAATTATTATTTTTCCGAAATCTGAGGTAGACAGTGACCTTCCTCATGCTTTGAAGGTCATGTATGCGAAATTTTATCAAGAACGGAATAAAACTGTAGATTTGTATAAAAAACATACAGACCCACAGACAAACAGACCCACAAACATCCTTCTTTATATATATAGAAGATTAGCTAGATATTGATGTATGGTATTCCTTGCCCGTTATGTCTGTACAAAAAATCCTGCTGCGCAATCATTTTGCAACTTAATACGATGTGCTGGGAATTAATACAATATCACAGATGCTGTACGTCGAATCTTTGACAATATGTTTTCTTGGTAACGCGGGTGACATTTCAGCCGAACTAATCTTCTACAATCACATAGTTGCTTATTATTAATGAAAAATAGGAAATAAAATTCTACGGCCTGGATTCGAGCCAGGAACCTTCAGAATATAGCGCATCAGCGGCATGAGCTGAAGGTTCCTGGTTTAAATCCAGGTCGTGGAATTTTCTTTCCTTATTTTCATTAATAATTTAACATCTCATGGACCCATCTTGAGATTTTCTTTAATAGTTAGTTATTATTATAAAAATTGTTTCTATAAGGTATTAAAAGTCTTTCGTTGTCAATCTTAGTAACATGCTTTTAAGAAATGTGAAAGGAATTTACCAAAAAATTAAATAAGTATATTTCTAATATTATTTTAGCGCATTGTCTTCTCTCGTTTACTTTTTTTTTTGCTGGCGGAAATCCAAGAAAAACGAAATCCATCATAATAGAGAATTAATAAGAGTAAGCATTAATTTGTTATGGTATTAGCAGGTCGGGGAAAAAATCGTCAGCTGGATGTTGGCTTTTACTTTCTGCTTTTATCGTTGTCATGATGTTATTATGTTTCGGAGAGGGAAGGGACGAAGTGGAAGTAGAAAAAAAAAGGGGAAATTCCATTTCTGATAACAAAACTTTTGATAGCGCTTATTAAAAGGAGATGAATCCAACAAAACTCGTAACCTATAATAAAGTTAAACCCATCTTGAGGAAAAACCTTAATAGTATTTGTAACCTTTAGTGTGTTTTTGGGGGCGGAGTTTTGCCCCCCTTTCATTTTTTTATGTTTAGGGGTGTAATTCTAATATTTGTCACGTTCTTCACTTTTTTTTCTCATCCTTGAGAGCGTCGCTGGTGATTGGCTCAATTTCTGTATTTCGTCCTCGCTCTTTTTCCTCCGTAACTCTTCCTGACCTTTTTACCTTATTTCTGCCGGTAAGAAATTCGGCGAACTCGTTCGGTACGTGACGTTATTTATTGTGATCGATAAGGAGCTTCAAATTGATTCAGGTTCAGCGGCTCCAGTCTATTGGAGCCCTGAGGCGCGCTCGGAATGTCAAACAACTCGCCGACCCATCCATCCATCGGACTCGGAGTCTCCGCATGCAAACCCCCTTCTTCTTCTTCTTCTTCTCTTTCTTTACCATATAGACCTTTCTTTTCTGTAGACCCACCTCCACCTTTCTTGTCACTTGTTGTGCAACGAATAAGAAGGCCGAGCCGTCCGGTGATACCCGAGAAAGGACCAAGGCGAGCGAAAAAGGAAATTGAAGAAGGATAGAGTTTGCATTAATAACAATGGCTCCGTCTCCTTCTTGAGAAAAGATCCTTTTGTGTGTTCGCTCGTATCTGATTAAAAGGAAGTTTTCTGGCATTCTAGCAACTTAATATTTATGTAAGTAATAGACTGTTCAAGATAAATTCTATGACATTTTTTGATTTATTATATATAAAATATTTAGAATATTTATTTTAGGTGCAACCTCATGTTTATACTTATATATTCTGATGCAAATGTACTTTACATTAATTTGCTTTCATTTTTAAAATAGTTAAAAATTAGTAGAAGATAGGCTATTCTCTATTACGTGAATTGGTTACATTTTGATGAAGGCGTTCATTTGTGTTTTTTTTTGTTTTGTATGTATCTGTGTTGTGAAATAGCTTGTGACTTTATGTTATGGCAAGTTTACTGCGATTCGCCTTAAACAGTAAGTATTGAAAAGAAATTTCTTATTCTTTCAGCTTTTTCACATCTTGTTTGGCCCATCAAAGACCTGTAAAATGAGAGATAGGCACATTTATTTAATGCGGAATCTCAGTTTTGCACACACTGACAAATAAATTATAAACATTTGTTTAATAATTTATTGGATCCCCTTCGGCCCGAATTACAGCTTATATGTGAGTTGGCATAATGTTGCAGCACTTCTAAGTCAATGGAAGACCAAGCTTTCACCAGACATTCCGGATTTGTTGAAAGAAGATCTTGTCGGATATATCGTTGTTCCGTAGTGTTGAGATCTGGGCTCTGTGGCAATCACAATAAATGGCGGAAGTCATCTTTGTCCTCGATAAACCACTGCTGAACTAACAGAGTGCGATGAACAGTAGCATCTTCGTTCCATGAAGAAGCAGTCATATCAGGATAAAATCCAGCATTGCAGGATAGACTTAGTCGGCAACAATGTTCAGGTAGTCCGTGGAACGCACCCGACCTTACATGATTATCAGGGGACCAGTTTCATACCAGCAGCAGAGGCTCCTGGGTCATGACACCAAAAACCTGATCCATGCATGTTGAATTCCATTGCTTCTTGGGGCATCTGCCAAACGCTCTGATTACCGTCGATATAAAACATTTATCATGATTCGTTAGACCATATAACCTTCTTTCAATCTTTACGTGTCCAGTCACGACACGTTTCAGTCATTTACGTGTCCAGTCACGACACGTTTCAGACATTTACGTGTCCAATCAAGACACGTTTCAGACACCATTTTGGACGAACATTCCTGTTCTTTGTAGAAATCAGAGGTTTTCGTGTTTAGCCTTTGGAATGCTGGTTTGAAAACAATTCACGGCGCATCGTTCTGCTAGGTAGAGGTTGGGAACAACCTTGTTTAAAATCATTTATCAACTGTTACACAATGGATGTTCTGTTTTAATCGACTGACTGCAGTCTCGCTCGTGATCGATTATCTTTGAGCCACAGTTACCTCTTTTAGAGAATTTTCCAACGGTTGAATGATCTGGATATCGCACCTTTCAACAATCCAGTCAGGTTCTTCGTTGTTAAATCGTGGCTAAAACCTTATTTCTCGGATGAGTAGTTCGAAAATTAAGACGTTTTACTTTGGACTATTTTCAATTGGAGTTGTCTGTACTTACGTACTTGATTATAGGGATAAAGATAAATCATTTATATTAAAACAGATTAAACTTCTTGCATTACCGTAAAATTAGTATTTTAATTAAATTAAACTGAGGATTTCTCAGAAAGTGTTTTTCTCTCAGCCATTAGAAAAAAGTGGCGTGCATGCTAGAAAATTGAAGTTTCTCGCGCTTGTATTCAGATTTATTTGGCATTCCGACAGATAACGTAACGCGTTAAAACACGTCTCTGTTACGAAAGTGATGTGTAATTGAAGTCTTGGTTGTGGAGAAGGAAATCCATTGTGTACAGAGAGTTTATGGATAGGAGCACCATTGATCTCTGGGCTCAGAAAGTTAAAGCTTCAGGAAGTGGAGAGACGGAGTACACAACCCAGACGTGTTGAATCGCGCTGATCCTATTAATCGTGAGAATCGTCGCATTATCAAGTCGACAATTGACCATACAACTTCCAGTCGGCAAATAAAGTGCCATTGCAAACTCGAGAAGCAATCACCAAATTGAATTGGACTGTGCACTTCACCCCCCCCCCTCCCCACAGTCCCGATCTAGGTTCAGTCTGGATTTCATCTTTTTCCTGGTGCACTTAAAGATGCGCTGCAAAAGTCAAGATTTGTAGATAACAATGATATGATTCTTAGAATGAGGATATGGCTATGTGAACAGGAAGAGAGCTGGCATAGATGCATTTGATTAAATGGTTTCCGAAAGTGTAATATGGGGCAATATTGTATAAAAAGCAATGTTTAATTTTAAAAATTAAATTTTTTAACGAACTGGTTAATAAACCTTACTGTCTAGAGGACTTATTTTGCAGCCTTAAACTGGTTGTTACTTTTGTTGGATTCTTAACGTTGCAATTCTATTTCTACTCTTATAGAATTTCACTTAAAATTCAGTGGCTGTGCGCTGTTGGATACATGATGGTATTGATATTTACTGCTGGGTCTATTTACGTTGTTTTCTTTACATTGTCTTGACCATAAGGAAATAAAGAGGGGATAATAATAAAAGAAATGCGTGCATTTTACTCGGCAAAAAGTGACGTTTGCCGTGATACGTCACGATAGCAGTGAAGCCCTGATAGTGCTATCAGTTTTAGCACGTGTCCCGTCCTTATCCTTTTTCTGTCTGATCTTTTACTTTTATTCCTCTCTTTCTACCCCCTTCTTTTTACCTGTTCTCATTTGTCTTTTTTCCATCTTTCTCCTTCATCTCTTGGACTCCTATTCTTTCTTACTTGGTTGAACATTATTTTCTCCATTTGGACGCGTCACGTGCTGGGAAACGAGCAAAAGGAGCAATAAAAACATTTAGTAACGATTTCGGAATGGAGCACTTACCTCGACACCAATAGTAAAAAAAGGAACGACCAGATGTGGCTGAAGAGAGAAAAGGAGACAGTGAAAGACACACACACAGCAGGGAAGGAAGAAATGGGGGAGGAAGGGAGAGGGGAAATGGACGGAATAAGAGAATCTTCACCTGTCCATGAAGACAAGGGAAACAAGGCGACAGAAATCTCTCGACCGATTCGCCAACTTCTTGGCCCTCGACTCTTTCCGCGTTAATGCAACGCTGATTTTGGATAAATAGTAGATTCTAGTTCTAAGCAATCGATTTTTGGCAATTGGTTTCAAATCATAGAAATTGATACTTAAAAGTTTCTTTATTATTCTCTACCGAAATCTGTTTTTGTCACGCATGAATGCGACAAATTGGATTGATAGTTTTTATTTATTATTAGGAGCGATGTTAATAAATTAGAAATATTAGAATCAAAAAGTGTTTTTATATAGATTCTACATTCATAAATGGTAGAATTAAGCGTTTTGTTCGTGGCACAAAGCCACAACATTATCATCTATCCAACGATAAAAGAAAAGGAAAATGAGAGTATAGCCAATAGGTAACATGTGTGTCTAAGGCTAATTGCCTGAAGAAACCCAATACATACGGGTTCGCAACTTCACGGCCGCTTTACTAATTTTGCCGTTGAGAATGAAGCATGGCCTTCAATATATGTATCCGACGTTTCCTATTGCGGATATCTTTATGCTTAAAGATTTTCCTTCCTTTACAGACCAATAAAACACTATATCTACGTTGCCCTTGTGAAATTTAAGCGTATTTTAGTGAGGAATCAGTCTATAGGTACTGATTGAAAGCGGACATTTTTGTTCTTGAAAGAGGAGAGAAAACTAGACTTTGCCCGAATCCTATAAACTGACGACGATGGGAGAAGAGCAAAATCGAACATCTGCAGCCCAGAGTTACATGGAAGCGGCTGCGGGATCACCACGCTTGTCAAAACTCCGTCAGAATCACAGTAACGTCAAGGCGATTGTGATTGTCGTGTACGATTGTGATGGTGTCTTCCTAGTGCCTTCCATACCCACGGATAAACTGTCAATGCGCAATATTACTGTCATTTTTTGGAGCATAACCTGCGAGCAGCAAATAAGCGACGACACTTTCTGAAAAATCTTCCCGTCATCCTTCATGACAATGCTCGCCCGCCTGTAGGCAACCCGTGGCTGACTTGTTCGCTCGCTGGGGCTGGTAGTTGCTCTACCATCCTCCGTACTCCGGATTTAAGCCCCTGTGATTATGATTTGATTCCAACGATGAAGGAACCACTTCGTGGATTTCCAGAGATTATTAATGCGGTAGACCGCTCCATCTGAACCACCAATGGAACTGGTACTGCTTCAGGTATTCTACGAATTTAACATCACTGGCATCGGGTTGAACACAACGCTGACGACTACATCGAAGGACTGTAACCGTTTTGCATCAACTGTAATTACATGCTTGCCACTATTAAATTTCTAAATCTCGCATATACGATCATAAAGAAGTACTGATCCCAGTGTTTATTACTTAGGGAACTGTATAATATTGAGGCATAATATTGTTACTAATGTGGAACTCCTCGTTCAGCCCATCCATAAACATAAAGGCGATATACATGTATTAGTTCTGTGGAGGCTAAAGTGAATATTCATCGATAATATACAAATTAGGTCGGTGTCGTCTGGATAGAACAGCCATCGTGTTGCTTGGAGCCAATAACATAGGCGCTTTTCGTTGTCACAGGTTAAGTATTTTTGAAGAAACTAATCTATGAACTGAAAGATTATCTAAAACATTTAGTGCGCAAAACCCTTAGATATTGAGAGAAATGCACATGTTCCCTTAAGTAATATTATTCAACTCTTGCTGAAGTATTTTTGCGTCTTTTTCCTTCTTTGGATTGCCCATACGAATTGTTTCATTTTGAATTACTGCATCGCATCTATTTTGAATTGGTCGAGGAGAGAAATAATCGTATAACAATTTTCATAATTGATTAATATTCAGCACATAATATTCTTGTATAATAATGAAAAATGGCAAGTACATGCTGATTTACAATCACTCGGTATATTTGCATATTTCTGCGTGTGCTTAGAATAGATATCACTTCTGGACTCTTTGCTTTTTTATGCAGAAATATTTCAATTGTGAAATCTTTGTTCAGATTAAGAACGGGCAAATTTGATTTAATGAGAGTCATTCGACCTGAAGCTTAAAAAAATCTACTAGGCAGAGTGTTTTTCCAATGAGCTTTGTCACTTAGCCAGGAAAATTTATAGTCCAGTAAGCCACGATTCTCACTCAATTGCTAACGAATATTAAGAACCAAGAAACCGTAAGAACAAACGGAAAAGTTGAATTGACCTAGAAACTTTTCAGGCGTTGATGTTCTATAAAAAGTGAATTGGACGTTATTTCTTATTTTTAAGGGCCTGTCCCAGAAGCACTCTGGATTTGCTATTTACAACGCACATACTATTAATGTCGTTTGGTCAAGATCTAAAAGAAAAGGCATATCGTTAATTAAGACGTCACGGATTAATCTGAATTCTTTAAAGGTATTGAAACCTTCATTGCGTATTTTCTGAAATCGGTCTCAAATAGCTTTTGAAGTTAGTTAGCTCATCCTTTGAAACATTTTCATTATAATTTTAGTCCTGAATTATGTTAGCAGGATTAGACAACTAAAGAACATGCTTTCATGTCCTTTACTAATTTGCTGTCTTTGTGCGCAATTTTTTTTAACGATTTTTACTTAAATTGAACTTTACTTAGAGAATATATCTAGATAATTTTATTAAAGTCTATGCTGAGTAACACTTTATTAGATACATTTCCTTATAGTACAATGAGCAGCTTCGGTTATAATACACAAGATTAAATCGGGCAATTTTAACACTTCAATTCCTATCAAATTAGATCATTGGATTTGAGCGACCTCAAATGGTATGTGATAGTCGATACCAGACGGCTGGAAGCTGTATTCTTGTATCTGTAATGTGCTAAGTTATCCAATATTACAAAATTTTATCAAAAGAAATTATTACAATTACAGCTATATGGTTGGTCGCAAGAGAAAGACATATGCCTAGTTCAGACTTCAACAGAGTTCTAGAGTGCATCGCTCAAAAAAAAGTCGAGATTTTAATCTTCTGATCGACGACCGAGATCAACTCTAATGGAGAAAATTCCACACCCCAATAAGCGGGCAAAACTTCGTGAAAAACCAACCCATACAAAAGCAGATCGTTCAAGATAATTTCTTCACCAACATAACGCCTAATGACATTATACGGTTAGCCAACGACCTTCGTAACTCCTGATGAGGAGTCTTCGGTTTCGTGTTTTTGACGCCGTATGCTGATTGTTTCAATATGAATCAAGATTCGTCGAACTATGCAACATTCGTCCAGTCATCCAATATGATGTGCAGCGTTGACAAGCTCACTGTAAGCGATGATCGAAAGGAGTGGTCGTCGGTATTCAAAGGGGGTTGACGGCTCTAAACATCCACTCTTCCAACGTCCATCGGTTCTGCATTCAGAAATATTCACTGGCATATCATTATTTCACGAATTATTGCACGTCTATTTGATTTTCTTCCTCTGGCTACATCCTTTATGTATTTTCTGCCGATCTCTATATACGCTATCAACTTATTTGACAAAACCGTAAAATATTGACGGTTTTGGAAATAGTGGAAACAAAATTTCTGTGCGTCTTTTACTAGCTACTATGCCTCAGATCCTTTAACTGCTAACTCAGAATAACTGATTACATATTCCAGTACAATGATCGGCTTCTCTGTCATATGATCGCGTCATACGACTAATCTAATCCAGTTTTTTGGGAGCTGATGTGTTCAGTATATATTTTGAATTTATTTATAATGAGATTCGATATCCTTTTTAGCGTTCAAATGACTGAATATTTCGTTTCTAACAGGGTGCCTGAATTGTACCTAGAAACTAAACGTAAAAATATGCTTGTAAACGAAAAACAGACGCAAATGTTTTGAAAATGTGATTTAAAAAAATTCATTTGAACAGAAAAATATACCTCACGTTATCACGTATATCTTTTTTTTTCTTAGTTTTATTGCCATTTTCTAACATCGCCAAAACGAAATTGGAGATATTGCGATAGAACGTTAACGACCCACCTCGGGTGTTTTCTTCGACTTGGATGAAGTTCCGGCGAAGAAAGGAAAAGTAAAAGTCGACCCTCGCCACCGTCGAATATACCTCTATATTATCTTTATTAAGTCGTTTGGTTAGGTTTATCAGTCGCCGTTATTAACTTTAGTAACTTTTCTCTTTGTTGTTGTCGTCGAATGCAAAAGGGAAAAGGGGCCTTCTGTATAGATCAAGTTCGCGTTTGCAAGAAAGAGTTCTTCCGTTGAAATTGGTAATTATATCAGACTACGGCCCGAGATAATGGGGCGATTGTAAGATGACTGCGTTTCCTTATGATGTTCATTTCCTGCGCAGAGAGACAGTTTCCTCTTGTCTTAATGGGCGCTCGTGAAACAAGGCGCATCTTGTCACGGCGGAAACGGCAATCTCAACGGAAATGTCGAAGAAAACTTAATAGCTCAAAAAGTAGAAGAGGGAAAAATGAGAGAAAACCCTGTGCAATATTTAATCCAGGACATTAAAGTGAAGCAGGGGGGAAAGGCGTTGAGAGGAATGTTTGTTCAGACTTTGCAGATTAAGATTGCTGAGAGTCTCATTTTCTTTAAGTAGGAAAAAATCATCGGTGAAATACAAAACCTTTCATGTGAATTAATAGTAGGACTTCGAGAAATAATCCGATTAAAAAAAAAGTATTTTTTTTTATTTTTGAAAACAATAGTTTCAGTATATTTTATTTGCTTATTTTAAATTTTATTATAATATTTGGTTATGTTTTCTTCAACATTTAATATTAACGCAAGAATGCAGATTTTATCATTACCTTTGAAAAGTTTTTATATTTTATTTGTAAAGGAAAATCCTTAATTGATTACTAATAACAATTTGAATAATGAAAAATGTACTCCCTCCCATGAAATAGACTGTGCCTTGATATATTACGTACAAGTTAGGAAGTAAAGCAAAAAAAATGATTCCGAGGAAATTCTCCAGCGAAGATATCGGAAAGATAAAAGTTCTTTTGGACCTTACTTGGAGCACGGCCTCCTATATTGTAAAGGCTGACCCATTTTTTGTGGTGACAAAAAAGATGGCCGATCTCGGGTGTAATCCGTGCCATCTGGTATCATACAACCGAAATAGTCACCATCTTCTAAAAAAAATCAGGGAAAACCATTTACTTGAAATAAACATGTTTAAATCTCGTTAAGGATTTGTGCTTGTATTACGTACTTTTAAAAATCTGGGAGGTAATGCTTGACCTCTAGTGGCAGTTGCCTCTCAAAGGCTTCCATACTTGTCTTCCGTATTTAGAAGAGCGCTGGTCAAGGGATCTCATCTATATATATATATAAAAATGAATGTTTGTTTGTTTGTTTGTTACGTATGCGTTCCTATACCATTCATCCGATTGCGATGAAACTTTGCACACTTCATCTTCAAAGCAAGAGGAAGGTCACTGTTTACCTGAAATTTCGAAAAAATAATTATTTTCGAAAATAAAAATGAATGTTTTTTCATTTCGGTCAATAGATGGCGCCATCTTTTTAAAATCTTCTAGCGGATCTCTTGCTCGAGCTCTTTTTGGATTAAATTTTGCAATATCTGAAAGTGAATATTCCGACAAAGTGAACACATGAAAAAAGCTTAGAATTAAAAGAGTAAAAATTCATATTGAAAATTCGAAAAGACTTCTTTTAAAATGCTCCCAATAGATGGCTGATGTTGAAACAGCCACACATTAATCCCTGGCTTTTGACGGATTATTGTAACGTTGGCCTCATATCACACGCTTTTTTTTTGCTTTTTCGAAGAGAATAGTCACCACAAAGCATTTCTTTCGCTTTCAAATCAATTATGCCACCCAAACGAAAAGCGATTGGTCGATCTACACTTCAAGCAAGAAAAAGAAAGGCATCACGAGCTTCAGAAACAGACGAGCAACGAGAAGCAAGACTGGAAACCGTTCGAGTATGTACTGCTCAAGCCCGTTCGTCTGAAACACACGAACAACGGGAAGCAAGACTGGAAAGCGTTCGATTACGCACTGCACGAACCAGACGAACACTGCACGCTAATTTAAATCTAGCTGCATTCCATTACGATCCTAAAAATGATTATGGTCTTCATCCATGTGTAGTTATTGGAAAAATGGATAAATTATGCGTGCATTGTAGTGCCCTCAAATTTAGGAATGAAACACCGGGAATGTGCTGCGCGGGTGGAAAAGTGAAATTGCCAGAATTGTTTGTTTTTTTTTCCTGTTTATTCACATTCAGATATTGGAAAATTTCATAAAAAAAGAGCCCGAGCAACGCCGGGTATATCAGCTAGTTAGTATTAAAAATTGGTATGCGACTCATAAACTCAGGATGAATGAAAGGAAAACTAAACGGTTATTTATAGGTACTGTACGTGGAACAGAGTCAATGCAGATTTTGGGAATTTTATTTGATTCAAAATTTAATTTCGGACCTCATATTGATCTAGTCGTAACAAAACTACATAGGTATATTATTTAATGAGAGTTCTATCGAAAACGCTTGGTATTTATGAGGCCAAAACTATTTGTAAATCACTTTTGCAATCTGTTATTTGTTATGGTATAACAATTTGGGGAAATACATACAATTATCTCCTAAAGCGAATTAAAGTTGCCTATAATTTATGTTTGCGGGGATTGTTCAGATTGAAATTTCAGCAATCCATTTTCGAATTTTGTTCTGTTAACCATATAATGTATTTTGATACTCTGATAACTTTGAAACGCTTAAACGAACTGGCTGTAATTGTAAGAAACCCAGGGCATCCTTTACGTAAAATCATGACCTTTTTTCAAGCTGATCCCTCTGCACCTGGTACGAGACGATACAAATTTAAAATAAGTGAAATATTAACCTGTTTTCGCCGCAGATGTTTTCCTTACAATTCTTTTGGTGTTTGGAATGAGCTATCCCTGGATTTACGTACAAAATGACCTGTCAAAATATAGCATGCAAAATGTCAATTAGTGCATTATATATTGTCAAATCAACTTAAATGGCGATTTGTTTGAATTGTTATGTTGTGTTTGCTTAGTTTTATGTGGATGTATTATCTGTATTCAATGCCTATTTAAGGCGATTTTAATAAATAAATAAATAAATAAATAAATAAATAAATAAATAAATAAAATTTGGCTTGGAGGTATACAATTATTATCAACACCTACAAAAACAAGGAATTGCAATTTCAAGAATATACGAGGGCTGTTCAAAAAGTTCCAGGACTTATTCTACGTGTTCTCCTTCAAAGCAGCCCCCCCCCCCCCTGTTGTACCCACTTTTCCCAGCGTCGTTTCCACTGCAGAAAACAGTGTTTAAATTCGTTTTTTTGAATCACGGAAAGCTCCCGCGTCGAATTTCCCTTTATGTCGTCTATCGTCTCAAATCTCTTCTTTGAGTGGTTTCTTCAGCTTGAGGAAGAAAAACGTCGGCAGGGGCCAAATCAGGTGAGTAAGGCACTTGGGTAAGAATAGACATCGAATTTCAGGCACAAAACTGAGGGCCGCTGGGGCGTTGTCGTCTTGGAGGAACTACGAATTTTCCCTCCAAATTTCAGGTCGCATCATCGAGATAGAAAATCGCCACGAGTAAATAGACACCTTACGGCAGAACTATCGTAACTCGGAACTAAAACGGATATCAACAAACCGAAAATGAGAATTTGTCCAGGAGATGTAAAGGTTTCGAATGTCCTCTACCGGAATTCATTTGCAATACAGCTCACCGCGCAATTTAAACTGTCCTGGAACTCTTTGAATAGACCTCGTACCTGTCCTACCTCAAGAATATTGAAGCAAAGAGTCAACGAGAAAAGTCAGTGTTGCCAGAACGAAATGTTGAAAAATGTCGAAAACCTCCATCATCTACCTAAAAAAATCACCAGTTCCCCCTTAAATAAACCATAAAACCCCCAGTTTTACCCTCTAAATATTTGTTAAAATTTTAACCCCCCAGAAAACCCCTGAAGACTTTAAAAAAAAGTTTTGTCCCCCCCCCCAATATGGCAACACTGAGAAAAGTGTACTCCTAAGAGAGAGACCCTTCTTGTATCCTGTAAAGGCAACAAATAAAGCGCACCTGAAAAAGATGTTAAATTCAAAAGCCCCTCCAAAGCAGCGGGATACTGCAGCAAGACTAAATATTAGCCTTAGAACCGTAGAACACTTGTATAAAAAAAATTCGGCAAATGCCATTGGATTCTCGAGACACATTCGAAAAGCTTCGACACCGCTCGTGGCCATTTTACCTGATGCTAAGGAAAAACCTCTAGTAAAAGATTCGTTACTTCAAGAGTGTAACTACATGATAGCGAAAAGCGAATAGTCTGGTAATCGATCACTCGCAAAAGCGCACTGAAGCTGCCGCTCAAGTTTCGCGACCACACCCAAAGGGGATCGCTCTTAGTGTAAAAGGTATTCTCAAACCTATATTTGTAGAGCCAGGCGCTAGGATAGAGAGCAACTACCACATCAGTAAGGTGTTGAAACCTTTTCTGAAGGACGTGAAGCGGTGTTACCCTGATGGGAATTTCATCTTCCATCAAGATTCTTCACCGGCTCACATGTCAGAACAAACCCTGGATTTCCTATACGCCAATAACGTGTCTTTCATCAAACCCTCCCAATGGATGCCATAATCTCCAGATGCTGTTCCAAGGGATTTCTGGTTGTGGGGATGATGAAATCTAACTTAAACAAGATGACAATAAGAACTCTCTGCATACTTAAGGAGCTATGAAGCAGGAGCTTCAGAGAATTACTCTATAGGAACCATAATAGGAACCATGATAAATAGAGCTATCAAGCCCTAGCCGAAGGGATCCCCCAAATCTACTATGCAAAAGGTGGCTATATCTAAAAACATCGTTAAGATTTGAATACTCTCTATATAACAATGTAATTTAACAATTGTTCAATAAAAGCTTGCCTTATACTGTATAAGAATTTGGTAGCCTCTTTCATGAGCAGCTGAATCTACAGTAAACTGTAAATTCGCTGTAAATGATGCATTTCAACCTTTCCCCTATGATTTGCGCGTCTTCAAGTGTATGTTGATTATTTATCATCGTATACAATCGATAAATATTCTCAACAAAATAAGATATTTAAAATTAATTACCTCTTCAGCGCAGATTTCAAAATTCCCTTTAAAAGCAGGGTAACAAAGTCCTTTTCCACTAATTGAGTTACTAGTATACACTTTTACATCACGTTACATTTTAATAATATTAAGTAATTACTGTAGTTGAGAATGTAATTACTGGGCCTGAAAATTTAATCAACTACCCTTTGTGTTTCTCTTTGCATTCGAAAAGGTAGTTGAGTAAGTTTATATCTTAATGCTCTTAATTCCTTCACATTTTAACCATGAATCGTTTATTCCTGAAAGTTTTATTATGGGTTTTCCCTTTTCACTCCAAGGGATAATCTCATAACTTTAAAAGTTTTTTCCTTATATGTTGATTTAATGCATTATGTATATTGAAGAATGTGAATTGCACTTAAGATGAGCTCCAATCTTTCAAAGTAATTTCCACCCACAAAATACTTTACTTCATCCTTCGAAACCAATCATCAAACTAATTTTTTTCATAGTTCTGTCGGAAGCTGGGCGTATTCGCCATCCCGCACCTTCAAAAGCTTCTCAATCTTTGAACATCACCTCTCTTTCAGTTTATTCTCAGGTGAGAGTACAAGACAAAATCTCATGAAGCAATTAAGGACTTTATGGAGGGTGATTAAGTATATTTATCCCAGTACTTGCCAAACAAAAGATGAAAGCATTGTCATAGTTAAAGAACCAACGCTGGGTTTCGAATATTCGTGAACGCTCGTACTTGAGGCTGACATTAGTCGGCATACCAGCTTGCGGTTACTGTTTCAGCACCACGCGTTAATTGTGTCTTCTGAGTTTTCACCGCCACACATGCCACAACTATCCAAACGGTAAAGAAAACAGATACCATTCTTTCCTTCTCAAGTGTTGATTTCCTCACAGAGATGGAAGCATCTTTATTTTCAAATACCCCTATCTTTAGTAGGCATCTGTAGTAATAAGGCCACGTCACCCGTCACGATGCTGTTAACTTAGCGAGATGTCCCATGTTTAAATTTCTTCAGCATCTCTTGGTGTCAACTAAGAAACGCGTCGTACCATCTGTCTTCGCTTAGCGCCTTTTTGTACTCCCAAAATAATAACATTTTCTAACGTGCAGAATGGTATGAGTTGCCAGTTCAAAGTCTCTTCTATCTTCGATGCGACAAACACCTATTGGCCTCAAGCATTTTCCTGACTGACCAGTATTTTTATTCCTGACCAAGCTGCATATTTATACATTGCAGTGTTCACAAATGATCGGGAATTTTGATTGATCGAAATCTTTCAACAATAGGAATAAAACTGTTTATGACCAGTTTTAAAAATTACCCTTGGACTTGAATTTTCCTCTTTGAAATTTCCCATATCACCTGAATATGTTAATGCGATAAGAATAGTCTTCTCTAATCACAGGAGTTCTTTCTTTCAAACATTGAATACTCCGTTTTCATTTTTTTTTTGACAAACACAGCATTGCGTAACGTTTGCGCAACCACAATATGAAAGGTTCGATCTCTTACGAACAATGCAGGTTTAAATTTGTCTCAACGTACGTGCACGCGATCATCCGTATTGCAAAAATTTCCTTGCGCCTGTTCTCATAGTTAAAATTATCTTTGAGAATTTTTTAAATGTAAGTTTGGAGAGTACGCGCTATGTTTGTATGTGTTTCGATTTTTGTTGCGTTATAAAAATTAGGTAAAGAATCAAATAAAATCAAATAACACACAACAAGGTCCTGGATAAGCAATAAGGTAGAGTATTTATTAGCCTACAACTATTTACACCATCTTCATAGACTATACAGTTACAAAATTGTTTAAACACAAGCAACGAAATTTATAGTACATAGAGAAAATGTGTTTAATAATCCTTGCTATTGAATATGCATACCATTAAATTTACCACCACGACTTATGGGACACCCTGTATTATCTGCCTTCTTCCATACATAGATATTTTAAAATGTGATTCTAAGGCTTTCACATGAAAATTGAATAAGTTGACGATAAATACTAACTAAACACGACAACGCTGCAGGTCTCTTCAGTAAACAAAAACCTAATTGATAGTTAACGTAATAATTAGTAGATATTTATCAGCTGTTATGATAACAACAACTGGCTTTTTTTAATGTTTTGCGGTGTACAAACTTGGCGAAATAAAAATCAATAATAAAGTTATGTGACCATTTATTCACAGCTTTTTTGTAATAAATTCAAGTGGCTTACACGTCCGTTATTGTAAATCTTAATCTAAGCAATTTTGAAACTGTCAAAGGTGGTACTTTACAGTCTTTAATATTTAAAAGACTAATTTTTTCAAACTGTCTGAAGAAGTTAACCCCCTCCCCCGTCAGCGTTGCGAGCAGTGATATGTAATTTTTTTTGTTCCCTCATTTTTTCCAATTTTTTTTTTTGTTCCCCGTCCCCCGGCGCGATGTAATGAAGACCAAAATAGAACACCTGCCGTTAAACATTTCGTTTAGTGTCCGTAATAAAATCATTGAAATTGCCACCAGGTAGCGCTGTACTTTCTCATTTCGCCTGAGCACTTAGGACTCTTTACAGCAGAAAACATTATTAAATTATTCACTGAACCTTTCTGCGAAAGCTCTTTGTTGAAGTATAAATTGCGGAGTCTGATTAATGAAATGGACGGGGCTAAACCCGAATTAAAGCACTGAACTCTTTTCAGCGACACTAAAAGAAATTGTCCCTCCCCCCCTCCGAATAAATTGCAGAGTCTACAAGAAGGAAAGGGAATTTCCTCTGCTTCACAAACTGGTTTAAAGTTTCCGTCATTTTTCTTCATCCGTACGACAACAACCTCGAATAAGTTAGACAACTTAAATTTAAAATGCTAGCTACGGGACCCGTCTGATTCTCTTAGGATTTATGAAGGGGAACATGAAGATCTAGTAACTTTTCAAAATAATCTCGTAGATTTACTCACGTCTTAAATGTCTTACATGTCTTAAAGTACTTTCAGTAATTATATGTCATTATTTTAGTGGTTAGTGATAATTATATATTATTAAAGAAAGCAAACTAATGTTCCTTCCTCGTCGAAATATTAATATTAATATAAAACGTTGATAAAAATATTTGTTTTCTTTAGAAATATTTGATATTTTTCTTTGATAAATCATTTATATTCTTTCATTAATACAAAATTCATTTCACTGGAATGGAATTATTACCGACTGTCTGTCTAGTTTTCTGATATGCATGTTTATGGCTTCCAACAAGATTCAACATTAGTCAGCTTCTCATTCAAGTAAAGGTGAAACTTTTATACCGAAAAATCAAAGCTTTCTTTTTAAGTGAGCATAACCATTACTAAGTAATACGAGGGACAGTCAGAAAGTTCCCGGAATGACAGTATAGCACTCTAATGGTAAGAATTACGGCAACGCTTACCTAATCTCCTTCAAAGTAGTAGCCTACCCTTGCGAACGCACACATTTTCTCCATCGAATCTGCATTCTTAGAAGCATCAGTGGAAGACTTCTTGTGGAATCTTCCGGAGCTCAGTCGTCGCATTCGGCTTGACGTCCTCCATGGTTGCAAAATGTGTCCCCTTCGGGTCGTAGGCGAACACCCATGACACATCACCAGTGACAAGTTGTTTGAGAAACATCGGGTAGTGCGTGCTTTTGTCGAATAGATCGCCAGCGACCATCAAGCGCAATTCCTTCTGATCCGTGGTCAGCTCCCTCGGAACAAACTTCGCACTGACGCGTCTCATCTTCAAATCGTCGAACAAAATGGCATGAATAGATACCAACATCTTGCTCCAACTCCGCGTTTAGTCATGCTTCGATCACTTCGAATTGCGACGAACGACCAACACTCACGTCTACTTCAAACGGAACAGTAACGAAACGATACACATATTGTTCTCTCTCTCTTCCACAAAAGTAGCATCGCTATCTTATCGCTCGTTCGCCATCTGTTGAGGAATTCTGGGAACTTATTGACTGTTCTTCGTATAGGGGGTTATTCAAAAAGGCTCGTGCGAAAGTAAAGTTGATTTATTTTTTATTTAACTTAATTACAAAAACCATGTTGATATTGTAACGGCCCATTTGGCGTTACCAGTTTTGCTCCCCCCCCCCCCCTCGAGTCGTTCCATTGTTTCAGCCGGGATGCTGACCTTCGGCTTGGAGTAGCCATCCAGCAAAATCCCTCGATGACGTCGATTTTAAGTGCCCCTCAATTAACTGAAGAGCGTTAACAATGGCGAGCACAACAATAAACTCAACAAAGGGGATATGCGATGTTACGAGTTAGATGTCGTTACTCGGATGGAAAAAAAGGGAGGCAGAAGTTAGAACGACGACAGCCATCATACCAGTCGGGCCGAGATAGAAGACAGCCGCGACTAGAAGTATGGCAAAAGAAGACTTGGAGATATATTTGATGCGCCTTTCGCCGGAAGCCGTTGTGGAAGGCAAGAAGGACGAAAACAATAATTTTTTAAGCGACGTATAACGTATGACGGAGCCGACGATCAAGGAATGGAGATGTCACACGAGTGGTGATGAACGAAGCAATCTTATTGATGACGGGAAAGCGTTGGTCTCCAAGAATTTCGGTATTAAGCTCTGTAATTGGGCCTTCGGCCAAGATACTTACCTTTCTTGAACTTTTATTCCTTTTCTTATAGGGAAAAAAATAAAAAGGACTTCAGCCAGTGGAATCAGGCGTCTAGATGGAACGTAGCGATGCTCCGCCTCGTCCCAATGGTTTGTTCTGGCGTGCGAGAGGAAATAAGCGTTACCAAAGAAAGCTATGATGATGGAACAAAAGTCAATGTATTTCGTAAGATACGATTAGGTCTTAGCGCAGTAAGTTTCCCACTAATCCGCTCAAATTCGGATTCTTCTTACCGGTTTGAGTTTTCCCCCTCCCCTTCCCTGTTATTCTTAGTTTAATCTTAGTAGTCCCTTCCCCTTGCTGTTGCTTAGCTTCGTTCGTTTTCGGGACGATCGGTGAACTTGTTAGGAGGATATAACGAACTCAGGAACTTTTATTTCGGGTCTACGGCTCCTAAACAATTATTAATGAAAAGAAAAAAAGAAATATATTAATGATGGGACTAATCGAACCCAATGATTAACCCCATTTTAGATTATTAAATAATTACTTACCTGGACTCTGATGTAGGCTAGAAGAAAGAAGATAAAAATAAACGTTAACCGATAAATGATAAAAAATAATAGACATAAATGAAAAGTATTGGGGTGATAAGAAGATGAATAAGTGCGTTCGTGAAACTCACCCGGCATTCCTACGTACACCCGGGGAGATCCTCCTGAAAAACTAAAAGAAAGACTTTTATGTGTAGAAATAACAGAACATTCAAAGAGAGACTTTTACTTGTCCTAGTTGAACTTTATAAGTTGAACTTTATAAGTCGAACTTTGGTTCTGAACTTTGTGCATGTTGTTGAAGAAATATTTACTCATATATAATTTATTAATTTTTTTTCTTTTCTTTCTGAACGCCCGGAGGCGGTATAAATAGGAACTTTAAAGTGAATATTTTATTATATAAAGTAGGAGTTGTGATAAATTATATATTAATTAAGGTAAATAAAACTCCTTTAATTTACTTGTTTTCTTTAATTAAAGGAGTTTTATTTACCTTAATTAATATATAATGAATATTTTAATGTAAAAGATAATTCGAGCGCACGGAAGCGATCACGACGGTTCCTCCGATCAAACCCAACTCTGTTCAGTTCTATTTGGGAGGTCTTGTTTAAGAGATGCACCCAGTCAAGGGAGGCCATTCGGTCCCACGTCAGCTGTAATTGAAAAGGAAGTACTTAGAAGTTTAGAAAAGGGGGCTCGACTATTAAAATCCACAAGAAGGGGTGGTACTTAGATTTATGTTGATACACAAACCGGGGTATGTTACCCCTGTGAAGCAAAGGAAAATTCCCAGGAAAAACGCACTGTCGTGAAAGTATTCCCGTGGAGCTCGCTCACGTCTTATCTTCATTCTCTTGATGTAACTATAGTATAGAAGGAAACTCATTAATTAATAAAGCCCGGTTATTTTTGCGTCAGACGCAAGGTTGTCGACGTAGACTTAATTTTCCTTTTTCCAGGGCAATGACGTGGTGATTCCTCCTCATCTACCGAAGCAAATTGAAGGGAGGTCTCGTCGTCACTTTTGAATATTAATAAGATTATTCTTGGGTCTGAAGTGTCTCTTCGTTAATGCTAATTGTGGTTTTTCTTTTGCAGTTTACCTCTCCCTTCAGAAGATCTCTGTACGGGAAACGCCTCGTGGACCCATCAGTTCAGCTACAGCCTAATTTTGCCCGTTACAATATGAAAATTTAGAAGAACTTCATAAGCTTCATATGGACTTTACATGTGTTGGATATGAGCATCTTGGATGACCGGGTTCATTTCTTCCTAGTTGCACCAGAGATGCGTTCCTTCAAATCGTCCAGTTGTTGTTGTAATGGGGGAATCACTCTTGACGTATCCTCACAAAAATAAATCGCAAGATATTAGATTAGGTGATCGCCTAGGTTCAGAGCAGAATCGGCAAATCATGATTCCCGGCACGGCCGATCCAGCATCCTGGAGGGTTTCATTCAGGTGGTTGTGAATATCCGTGTAGAAATTGGAAGGAGCACCATCTTGTTAAAAGATAAGGTTAGGAAGATCTTCCTCTAGCTGAGGCATAAGCCATTCTTTTAACATATTCCTCGTGTGGCTCGTGAAAGTAGGCCCGGAAAAAAAAGTTCTTCTATCATATTGCATCAATATGGTTTTTGTATGTCAGTTCAGTAAATCAATCCTGCATATGCTCTTAAAAATTAATATATTGTTTCATAAAAGTTCTCGTGAAGAATTAAAATTTTCAAATAATGTTTATGAGATATAAAAACAAAAACTATAGTTTTTACCTGAAAGTGTTAAGATTCAAAAATTGAAGCGCAAATACATAATTAGATTAGAAGTTAACTCTTGACTTTTTATTGCTTTTGTATATTCTAAGGAAATTGCCAGTCACAACTTAGAACCAATGTTTAATATTTCTGACGCTTGGTGGTTGAAAGCAAAGTGGTTTTTTTTTCTTCTGCTCTTCTTCTCTCTTCATCGGTGTTGAGCACTGTTTTATTTTCGTTTTATAGGTTCTGTTTTTTCTCTCTCTCTCTCTTGCTGTGTATGTGTGTGTGTCTCTCCAGAAACAAGATTGATGGTGCATTGGGATTACCCGTTATTGATCGGTTCCTCCGTTCCCTGACATATGATTTCAGTCAACCGTCGACGAATAGTTTTTCGTCTCACCCTCGGGAAACTTATCTGACTCAACTCCCCTTGTAAAATATTTCAACGCGCCTGAAAGGAAAAGAAAACCATCCACTCGAATTTGTCCAGAAGTTTGCTTCCCCTCAAGCACTCAACTTCTCCCATCTGCTTTTATTAGTATTAGAAAAAAAATATATACTTTGCAGTCCGTTAAAATTTTAATCAAAATTCGAGTTTGAATGTTTTCCTCGTGTAAACACGTGAACACGCATGAAAGTTATTAATGCTCAAGTTTTATCTTTTTTAATGTTTACATTAAATTACCTGAACTTTATAAGACATCAGCAGAAACATTATATTCTTGCTTTTATTTCGAAAATATAATTCACGTTTGAATCTTTATTTTCAAAAAAGTTTTGGTAAAATAAACTTTATATATTATTTTCTTCTAATTCGTTAAAAATCTAAGCATTAAATTATAAAAATCAAATTTCGAGTTTGCTTCGACTTTAATATTTGTCAGCGAATAGAAAGGAAGAGAAGTGGAATTCCACCTGCCCATCAAAATGGTCGACACTCTTTTGCACGTTATTTCTCCATATTTTATTTGGTAAGAGAGCATTTCCGCATTTACACTCTATTATTCTTTAATGTGGTTAGCTTTGTTTTGTTTTTTTATTCTATCGTCCTTTTGCAAACATTGCACGAATTTGAAGATAACAGGACATTGCATCATTTTTCTTCCCAAAACCGCGATTTCGATTCTTGGAAATTAAACGAATAAATGGGGATTTTACAACTTTTCATCTAATATTTTTATTTATGTTGTGTACTATAGAAATATAAATAAATGAAAACGATTATACATTTGTTTGCTAAATGGGAAAAATGTTAGTCTTTTCTGTTTTACAGCGGAGTTCATTAATTTTATTTCACTTTGAACCCGCTGGGTGCGTTAAATTAAAGGCTAAAAATTGGCATTGAAGATTTTTTTTATAATTAATTTAGCCTTTATCTTACGTTGACGAAAGGAATAAAATGAAGTCACTTTTTATCCCTACTTCAAAACGAAACGTATTGGATGTCACGGAGTTGAGTTATTAAACCAATTACCGCAGGATGGGTGGAGAAATCTGCCTTCGAGAGAAATTTTTCTCGCGTTGTGAATAATAGATGACAATTAGACACTGCCTAAAGAACGAATTAAGTAATCAGGAATTAATAAAAAATAAATGAAAACTAAATTTAGTTTTCTTGCTCTCTTCAGGCATCATAAAACTTTCTGTCTGAGAGAAGGGAGTTTTTTAAAGCAGAAGAACAGTTTAATTGGATTTGGTTGTTTGAAGTTTGTTTTCATCTTTTCAAAGATTGTTTGTTTAGAGTCATGTTTTCAAAGCTTTAATTTATTGGCTTTTGCGGTTGAAAAAAAAGTGTTAGCAAGTAACTTGTTAAAAAAAAAGCAGAACGTATTTTTTTTAAAGTTTGTTTTATTTCCAAATAAGCTGCTACTAAAATAAAAAGACCCAAGCTTATTCTATTCTGTCCCCTTATATATCGCTTAAGAAAACTGTTTAACCTAATACTTTTTAAACGAAGTTATGAGCTTAATCGAGAGACAGTTTGCTCATTGGTGTATATACTTCACTGTTATTACTCCTTTAGGGTTTGCTGTAATTAGCTTGTTTTGTGAACACAAAGGTTCAGTTTTTATGTCACAGGCTTCTTTTTTTTGCATGCTTTGTATACAGAGGAGCCAACTTGACATTGTCACGGGGGGAAAAGGGATTTAAGGATCCCTTGACGAGCATTTTCTTAATGGCATTTAACTTTCAAAAGAGTCCCCCCAAATTTCCTGAAAAATGCTTCAAAATAATAAAAATGTTATTAAAAGTGACGCAGTTCTTTTTTATATTCATACCTGGAAAATAAAACTCTTTCCCCATTGTGTAAATCCAATCATGGATGCTTGTTTAAATGTAGATATTCTTGGAAAAGGGGAGAACTATACTTTTTTAACGTTTAAGTATACTGTTCAAATTAATCGTTTCCCGCCCACGACGGCTCTTCTATATATTCAGAAGGTTTAAAAAAAAGTGCTGCTATCGATATGTTTCTGTATTTTTTGAATCTAGAAGTTTAATTTTTCACTACTTGCGATAAAACTGAACGCTCTGCTATGAGGAGATATCTGAAAGTAACGCCATTTAGTTTTTTTCAAAAAAAATTACAAAATAAACAGTTAAACAACTAAATGCAGCTGAAACAACACGCCTTTATCTATTTTTCCAAATAGGAACCTTGATGATTTAGGCATTTATCCCAACACTTCACCAGTTTCAGACTACCCCGCTCATAGAAATCCGTCATCTGTGAATACAGCCAATGGCGCTTCGCAGATTTGAGTTCCTAGTCAGTCTCAAGGTTCAAACCTCTGACCACCCAAAAATCTCTTCATGGGATCAAAGAGGTGGAATTTAGTCCGAGGGCGCTAAATCCGGACTGTAGTCTGGATGATCCAGAACCTCCCAACCGAAACGGACCAGTTTTGTTTGGACGATGTTTGCCACATGTGGGCATGCGTTATCATAAAGAAGTCGAACATAGTTTCCTCTTTCTGATCGTTTATACCGAATTTACTCAGTTCAGTCAACGTTTCTTAATAGGTAGTGGCATTGACTGTTGACCCACTAGGCAGGAATTCTGCGAGTAGTATGCCTTGCATATCCCAAAAAACTGTAAACATAATCTTCCGAGCTGAAGGAGAAACTTTGAATTTCTTATGAACCGGAGAAGTTGGATGTTTCCACACAGTTTTAGACTCATCCCTTGTGACAATGCCATTCAGAAACCGACAATGCATTTTCCTCCTAGTTGTACCGCTGCAGATGTTGCAGACTACACGCCATTCTGTTGGCGGTCTGTTCTGGTGTCAGAATTTTTGGAATCAAACGCGAACAGATTTTGCGGTATCCAAGCTTCTTATTCACCATATTCCATGCAGATCCATAACATGTGAAACATTTTACTCATTTCTTTCAAGGAAGTGCGACGGTTTTCTCTGATTGTATCGTTAATGTCCTCGATAATGGCTGTGTTGCCGCATGTACTCAGCCTTCTTTTTGGCTTTGTTAACTTTTACACAGCGGCTATAGTTCCTCCGTTAAAAACATGGTGTTACTTTCAGAGAAATTAATTACCGTAAACGAATAATTTAACTTCATCTGCGAAGATATTTTTACCTCTAACCTCATCATCTGACCAATTCAAATGTAATGTAAGGTTTGTATAAGCAAACAGCTTTTTGAACAAAATCTTATTTTATCCATAACATTAATGAGACTATAAAATGTAAAGGAAAATTCACTGCGCAAACTCTGCAGTGGCATTCTAAATTATTTAAAAATTGCGGGAATGCCGTAATATCTTATATCACTAAACGCTTTTTTCCTATGAAATTTCATTCTTTGTGATTTATCAGTTCTTAATCATTATTCAGATTCATTCTATTTTATCAGCAATCACTCTGAAAGTATTCTTATGCATCAGCCTTACGATCTAGTCGAATAAATTACAAATTTGCTTCCAGGAATATAACGCAGTTTGATGTAAATCCCCTTTTCTGTGAGCCTGGGTTAGACTGATCCAGTGAGAAAAATATATTGTTTGCTTATATCCCTTATTTTTCATTTAACAAGTACATGAAAACGCGCACTGATTATGCAACGCTTATATCCATGTATACGATCTTCTTTTTTTGTCTTCTTGAAAAAATGAAAATTCATTAATACCGCACTCCCAATTTTTCGACAATAGTTCTGCGACAAACAGCTTAGTAAAACTTGTATGTAAATCAATCAAAATGAATATAATGATTTTGCTGGAGTGGTCTAAGGCACAACAAACGGATGGGGAAAAAGGAGTGATATAAGTTGCCTTTTCGAATGCTGAATGATGTTGGTTAGAGCATCTCTCTAAGTGGATGCTTTTCGGCTCTCCCATTAAAATGACGCCAAACTCAAAAAACAAACAGAACCTGTCAAAAGCAGCTTGTGGATGACTTGCCTGAAAGGGAATTGCAAGAAGCGTGCAACGAAACATATGTAACGAATGTAAATAAATCACAGCTGAATTTAACACAAAATATTATTTCGGAGCGCACTATCCGCCAAACATTGATCCCAAACGGTTAAAAAATGTGTGCGAAATAGAATGTCGCTGTTTGAAAATTTTTTTTTATTTCTCATATTTGAACAATCTTTTATTTCGAGCAGAAATCAAAGAGATCCTCCGGCCGGAAACATAGAAAGTACAAGGGTCGTTCAAGGTTGACCTAGACTTTCGTGTATATCAAATCGAGAAATATCTCTAGCATATTACATTTTTCAGGGAACGTTACGTAATCCTTTTTGAGTTTCCCGCAATGGACATGAAGTATTTGACGCATGTTCAGCGGCTGCAGCAAACATTGTATAAGCTTTGTCAGTCAGCGGTGTATAATCAAATTTTTTGTGAGGTTAAACCTGCTGAGATTCTGAGATTTCAAGCACAATGCGGGCAAGAAACGATGTCACGCGCAAGGATGTATGACTTGTAATCAGTTTGGCAAAAGACGAAAGGTGGTGAAAAATGCAATGCATTAACACGTTTCTCAGAATGCAGTCTCGCCAGTGAATATCGCACGCGTTGAGCATAGGCCTAGTTGAGCAAGGTATCACAACACCGTATTACTGCAAATTACTTCAGGGTGCCGTACGCAATGCCGCTCGCGAGAAAAGACCCGTTATGCTGTCCGGAAATGCCATTCTTCTCCATGACAATGCTGGGCCTCACATTGCGAATTTGACAGCAGCAACTCTTGCCAAAATAGGCTGGAAAGTGTTGCCCCATATCCCTTAGAGTCCAGACTTGACTCATAGTGATTGTCATTTGTCTGGGCCGCTTAAAAACATCCTAAGTTCTAGATAGATAAACCACTGTTCCAAAGAATAAAGATTTTTAAGAGCTTCGCGCTCCGATCCAATAAAGGCAGTGATGGATAAAACTAAATGTAAGCATTTTAAACAACTGTGATTAAACACTTTTGTGACTGATTGATATAGATACTTTCTTTTCACCGTTTTGAAGAAAAACGGCCGAAAATGTAGAAAATGAGAGATTTGCCATAAGGTACTGTCACTAAAATCACTTGGAATGTTGGTCCAAAACTTTTGGAAGTTTTACATCACTATTTGGTCCTCAGCTAGAGAGGCACTTTTATTATGTTTGCTGCAGCTGCTGAGCATGCATCATATACGTCTTGCCGATCGCGGGATACTCAAAAAGGATTACATAATGTTCCCCGAAAAATGTAAGATGCTAGAGTTACTTCTTGATTTTATATGCGCGAAAGTCTAGGTCAACCTTTAACGACTTTTAAATTTAGAGACAGTGTGCTGTAAAAAACTAGGGTACATAAGATTAGTATAAAACTGTGGAATGCTTTTCAGCGTAGCTCTGGAAAATCCATCCAGAAATCGGTGATAGAGCACATTTTCAGGTGCGTTGCTACACGAAATGGTAGCTAAAATATTAATGAACTTAAAAGACAAGTCAGTAACATAAGAGCAACAGTTGATGCTGCCTTGCTTGCAGGAACATGACAAGAAGACCAATATCGTTTTGAAATCTCCGCGCGTTGAATGAATGATTCACACGTTGAAAAGTACCGAGATGAATGAATGAACGCTTTGATTTCCTGATTCCAATGTTAAAAAAACGATTTTTCCATCTTATATATTTTTCATATTATTAATGTTTGAAATATATCGGGGGCTTATGGACATCCTGTGAATGTAGAGGGTTTATTCACAATACTTCATTTTTTTATTTTTCTATATTATTTTAAATAATGGTCAGTAAGTTGATATGTCCGCAAATCGATATTTCAGAAGTTGATAGTACATTATTCGTATGTATATAAAATTTCCAATGTTTATTTAATATAATAATTGTATACGTTTAAGAAAAGAAGAACATTAAGGTTTACATACATTAAAACGTATTCAATTGTTTGCTGCAAGTTCAACTTAAGCATACGTACTACATGATGATCGATTTGTGAGTGCAAAGAAAAGCAGGTTATCAAAGGAATTTAAAACTAATTTTCCTTTTCGCTTTTGTTCCATATTATTTATATCTTTAGACAAGTCTTTCAATACCGTTTTGAAAGTAGCGACTTCGAAATTCTTCCATCCAATACATCACCGACATAAATTTTCTTTTCCTTCACTTTACACAAAAAAACGAAGAGAGGAGAAAGAGGAGCAGGCAGGCGAATGGAGAGACAGAGGGATTTGGGGTTTGTCGGAGTAATGGCCTTGACTTTACGACTGTCAAGAAAATTCTTGAAATTTCTTGACGATGTTGAAAGAAAATGATGCTCATCTCCTTGACAAAAATACTCTTAATAGCGACGAGCAATTTCTTGCAGATTGAGTACTCTTAAGAAAGGTTTTTCCCCCTAACGAAAACATTCGAGATTTGAACTTAATTCGATGGAGGAATGTGCGAAAGTATTTAACACTGTGTTGACTCACACTCAAAAAAAGAATTACGAGTAATTCAAGCATGCAGATGGTTGATGCTACGAATAAGCATGCAACAAATGAAGCATACAATCCAAATGTTAGCTTTGTTGTGACAACGAATCCAATTCCTATAAACTGTTATTAACGTGGAGGAAAAATTACTAAGAAAGTTTCATAAATATACAAGCCTCAGCTTCAAAAGAAAAAACTATAACAGGATTGTTATATGTTTTTTCAATTACATGTATTAATTTTCTTTGTTTTGAAGTCGAGGCTTATTTATGAATATTTCTTAGATTTCAGTTATGTTATTGCACAAGTTCTTGACTGAGCCTAAGTATTTTCCCTTAAGAAGATTAAACGTAATGATTTTTCAATTGAAAAATGGAAGGAAAAATTCTGCGACCCGGATTCGAACCAGGAACCTCGACTATCATGGCCAATGCCTCTACCAATTGAGCTATCGCAGAACTTTTCCTTCCATTTTTCAATTGAAAAATCATTACCTAAGATTGGAGACGCTTCTCCAGTTAATAATTATTATTATTTGCTTGTGAGTTCATCAACTTTCTGATGGTTTGGAGTGGAGAAATTCTCGATCTGCGGGCCAGGTTCCCGTCTCCCATTGGGCTTTCAACCGTGACAACTTGGTTGTCTTGAAGACACCTTGAGACAGCTTGGCTGTCCGTGGTGTCTGCGATAGCTCAATTGGTAGAGGCATCGGCCATGATAGTCGAGGTTCCTGGTTAGAATCCGGGTCGCAGAATTTTTCCTTCCATTTTTCAATTGAAAAATCATTACCTATGCTTGGAGACGCTTCTCCAGTTAATAATTATTATTATTTAAGATTAAACGTATTAATTTAAATGATATATAGAGAAGTGGGACAAAATAATATAAACGCCTAGAAAAACATAATTTTACAGGGTATAGGTCATGTAAAACAGCCTGAATCTGTCTTGGAATGGTCACTTACAACTCCTAGATTGTTTCTAAGAGAGGATGGAGGAGGGTAATTTTCCCTGACTCCGAATTATACACTTCCACGGCGTTCTCCTGGGGATGGGTAATAATATGAATGTGAATTCATCTGATCACAGTACACGTTTCCTTTGCTCGACAGACCAGATTTTATGTTCATGACACCAATGCCGTCTCCGTTTTCCATTCACTTGCTGACAAGTAGTCGGCAAAAGCAGCTCATTCGTTAATATTTTGTTTGTAAAGTTCCCTCCGAACTGTTTCTGTGGGAATAGAGTGTTGCAAATACAATTCCAGCTCTGTAGTTGCTTTCATCGCTGTGGTGTTCTTGTTGGTATTGACAACCTTTTTCAATGCCTTCCTGTCTCTGTGAGTCAGTATCGGTTTCTTCCCACTTTTGTATTTTATAGACAAAGTTTTCCCACTAACACTGTTTGCAGCATGATACAGTAGCTTTCGATATGCCAAGCAGGGCTACTTTTGTAACGGACAACTGTTACAGATTTTCCCTCCTTGGAAGGCTGTCAGATCTCATATGGTGGACAGAATGCTAATCTTCAGTATAACAACAGTTTACCGTTATCTGCATGTACAAATGCACTTGCGTAATATCCATACAATCAGGGAAAACTAATTGTAGAACCATTAGTATGAGCAGTAGTTAATCGGCGATGGCAGGATTTCCATTATTTTGTCAATCCCTGTATCTGAATGCAAGTTCAATGGAACTGATATTATCTATATCTGAATAAAAGAAATTCAGGCTAACCTTATGAGATCTAAAATTGTATATTTTATGCAATTAATGCATTTGTAATGAACTAAGCGCAGTCTTTAGAATCTTCTGACTTTATTTTACAAAAAATTTAAATTATAGGAACTCTCGGACATAATAAGCTTAATTAAAACATTTTGTGCAACAACTTGAACTACACCGGTTTTATAATTTCTGTTTCGTTTATTATCGGATATATTCAGTCACACAGGAAAGCATTAACAAAAAAATCTCTCTTTTTACAAGTCTTTTTTTTTTTTTTTTTTTTTTTTTTTTTGGCAAATTTGAATTTCCTCTAAATGGTTTATTAGGTCTTCCATTCACGTTCTTTTTTTCCTAAGTGCCTTCCTTTAACAAGGAGAAAGGAAGAGCTTTTAAACTCTTGTTTGCCGCCGCCGCGGTTTGCGTCCAATTGCCTCAGAAGCCGCGACGGAGTTTCTTGCCTCGAGACGAATTCCACCTCCCCACTACCGCCGTGATAGCCGTATACATTCCTCTCTTGCTGGGAAGTCTGCTTTTTATTCTGTCCTACAAAATATGCAAAGTTGATTTCGATTCACTGAAATAACACGAACTTTAACTCGCCATTTCTTCGGCAGAGTAGAAAGTTTCCAGATCGATCAAGGGGAGCGGAAATTTTATTCAGAATCAACAAAAAGACTGTTATCTAACTTCCTAGTCCTGGCTGAAATCTCCAAGAAATAATTGATCGTAATCAGTATTCATTACTTGGCTTCAGGCGGGATCTCGAGAAATCTCGTCGCTGAACGTGGAAATTTCCTCGCACTGTCAAATCCTTTATTCCGGAAAAGATTTCGTGAGATCGCAATCTCCTCTTTCCGTCTCCTTGGTCGAGAAATAGTGGGGAGGGAAAAAAAAAGAAATGGGGAATGGAGATGAGAAGACATGACGAACGCATAAGAAAAACATGGTTAACACACCACCAGGAAGTCGCAGTGGGAAAAGTTGAGTAAATCTAACATTTATGTTTAATGGGTGATAGTTCGTGGTTCTATACCTAAGACAGGAGATAAGGATTATTTTCGATATTTGAATTAACATTCAGAATCCATTTAAGAAATGGAATTATATTTCTCCTTTGGCTTAATCTCAGTTTTACAAGGTACCTGCATGTGTACAACGATACTTTGTTTGTTTATAAGCGCGGTTTTTATTGCTCGATTGCTTTGACATTTTACAGACTTCTTCTCAGACTCATTAACTTTTCTTAAACATCAACATGTGCACCGTTCTGCGCAACACAAAGTTCATATCTAGCGGATATTGCTTTCTACATGTTTTCTAGCATCTCCAACGCGATGCTTTGAATGGCTCCATCAAATGGCTGCGATGATTTTCCTCTTTAAATCGTCCAGGTTCTTCGGTATTTGCTCGTAGACAATGCCTTGATTTGACCCCACTGAAAGAAATCTGGCGGGGTCAGGTCCAGGGAGTTGGGAAGCCATAGCATAGGTCCTCCTCTAACGCATCAACTGTCGTTATACACTATACATTAATCTTTAGGTACAGTAGGAGTACAGTTTAAGGTACCTCCTCGCGATCTTCTGACACGTAGATAAAGGAACATTCGTCTCTAACCACAGGCAATGCAAGGATTTGCCCTGGCTTCGCTGCAATTCTTTATCTACCTTCTGGAATGTTTCATCGGACACCCACTTTTTATTGGATGAAAAGTATTGAGTCTGAGAATATGTCTGTAAAATGTCAATGCAACCAAGCACTAAAAAACCGGATACCAGCAAGCAAAATACCGTCGCACATTTACAGACAGCTTTTTTGTGTCGTGAGTGAAAACTTCCCAAGCATATCAAAGTAAAATTAAGGTTATTATGAAATTATAAACTAGCAGATACAGCATTCCGCTTTAAACTCGAAGTACTGATTGGTGAGATTTAAATAAAAACATGAGTTAATAGCATACGACTTGTTAAGTTTATTGTACGACATAAGCAATGTTTAAAATACTGTAATTATAACCGCATAATATTTATCAAACAAACGTTCAACAGAGAGTTTTGCTTCTATGGAAGTAGCATTTTCCTTCAGAAGAATTAAAATTAAACGAAATGACTGTAGCAAATTCTTTAACTTTCTAAATAGATTTTTAAGTCTTTTCCTTGCTACTCAAAACAAAAGCTAATATACTGTATTGCAGACGTATCAAAAAAGGATATTCTTTTAGGACATACTTAAATAACTTGTTAATAAATTTCCGTATATAATAAAATGCAATTATCTGCAATTTAATCAAAAAATGGTGTTGATTTTTGGTTAACGTTATGATGAGATACCGATATTCTATATGGTTGAAGTCTGTATCGCGGCTATTGCCCTGGATCGCAGTTGAAGGAGGCTGAAACGCGCAATTCGCAACTATTCCTGTTGACACGCCTTCTAAAGACCCTCCACTCTTCGCAGCCGTCTCTTTCCCAAGGTCTGTTTAAGTAGGCCAAAGCCATAAAAATCCATAGGCGATGCGTTCGATGACTTGACGGTTATGTCGCTGAATGGTGGATTTCGGTGTGTTCTTGCATGCGTTCCATGAACAGGCGAGTTGACCTGGCCGTGTGACTCGACGCCTTCTTTTGGTGCAGCCATACCTTTTTTTACCTCTGGACGTACAAACCGGGAATGTCACGGGTAAATATGGGGGTTAGAACGTTAGTCCGATAGTACATGGCCTTGTCTTTGGCCTTTGACTCAACTCTGTGTAAAGTTAACTTGCCGTTGTACTTGTATCCTGCCACGATGATGAAACCTTTTGAAAGTGTTTCCCTTTCTGAAGAACTTAGAACCCCATGCGGTAAAAAATGGCTCGGCCCTTGCTGCAGTAACTTAAATAAACATATGCCTCATCTAGTTTGACCACGTATTTCCACTTTTCTTTCTCCAGGTATCGGCAGTTGGTCAGAAATTGTACATTTCAAACTCATCTTTGCTGTTCACAGACATTTTTTGCAGATGTGCTTTTAATCTACCCCAAACGTTCTCTATCGGGTTCAGATTAGGCAAGTTGGCTTTGGTCTTGCCTGACACATGAGATGAAGCTCTATCTTTTTGGAAGATTATTTCCTCATCCGCGAAGTGGTCTTCAAAAGTTGAAAGCAAAAAGTTGTCAAGGATCTCAATGTATACGTCACTGTCTACAGTTCCTTTAAGAATACACATTTGTCCTGGACCGTTAACGGTGATGCAGCCTCATATTATCACTTTAGTAGGAAATTTGATGCGCTTCGGATGGTGACTTTCATGATTCGGACGAAATATTCTGAATCCATCGCTTCCGAATGGCATGCTGAATGCGGATTTGTCGCTAAACACTACTTTCCCCCAGTAGTCTGGTGTCCATTCTTTATATCGAAGAGTCCATTGCCCACGACGTCTACGCTGTTGATGGGTTTGTTGCATGAAATTCGAGATCTATAGCAGAGTTCAGTTAGTCTCCTCCATGTTGTAGTTTTTGACATACTTTGATCGATGCATTCACTTCATTTTATTGCCAGTTCTCGAGAAGAAATGAACCGATTAATTTCAACAATTGTCTGAGCTGATGATAACCTCGTTTAGTTGATTTTTGGGTCTTCCACTTCTTGGCTTGGCCTTCAGTATTTATCCATTGATTTCTTTAACATTTTTTTAGACATTTTTTAATTGCGGCTTCAGACTGTGTAACTGTGTAGGAATTTCTTTTAGCGTCTTTCCACATTCCCGCAGTTCGACTACAGCTCTTTTTTCTTCCTCGGACACCTAACTTGTTCGACCCATCGTGTAATGTGCAAGTTATAAAAAAAAAAGGACTAACAACTTGTAAAAAATACTTAGATGTGCCAACACTCCATTATATAATGGAAATTACCTTTATATTTGCATGTTTCTAAACTTTTGAAACGCATTGACAGCCTTTCTAAATTTATGAAACAGCTTCATTTTTTTTGTTTATTTTTTTCTGACAAGAAAATTATTCGACTAAAATAATAAAAATCATCATTTCAAGGGTTTATACCAGTAATATGTAAATTATTTTTTACTTTAATTTTCGACATATTGTTAAAAGTAAAATAAAATTAAGAAACAGATTCATGTCTGTATGATGTTAATTTATAAACTTATGAAATGCTCTTGTAAAGACTCGTGGTCCCTAGTTCGAATTCAGGTTGCAAAATTTTTACTTTCCTTTTTCATCTATTATGTTATAGTCAGTTTTCATCAGTTTGCTGATGGTTTTCGGGAGGAGAAATTCACGACCTGCAAGCCAAGTGCCTGCCCTATCATTGAGCTTCCACTTTGACTGCCTTAGCAGTCTTTAATATACTTGGAGCAGCTTAGCTGTACGTACTAGTGTAGTTACTAGTGTAGTTCAGTTGGCAAAAGAGGCGATTTAGACACTCGTGGCCCCTAGTTCGAATCCAGGTAGCGGATTATTTATTTTCCTTTTTCATCTGTATTTAATCTTATAAGTTGAAGAATAACTTTACCATTTTCACCATTACTTTATATTCATTAAATGATTATTTCATAAGTATATCGTATCAATAATCATATAAAATATTTATACTGTTCGATTAGATCGAGCGAGACATTGAAACAATATGATACCGCGCGAGACTTTTCAGAGAGATCATAATGTTCAATTTCGATTCATATAGATAATGCATATTCTCACTATTGATTATTATTATTATACGTATCTCAATATTGCTTAGAACTTAATTGCAATAAAAAGCTTTAGCAGTGAGAAGTAAACAGGATATTTGTTGCTATCTGCACTCATTAAATTACCGCTATGATGATGTTTTTAAAACCTCATTTCTGGAAGATTTTTCAATCTTTTGATGAAATTATCTTGTGGAAAGGTCTATTAATTTTTTGGAAGTAGAAAATGCATTAATATGTAATAAAATGCAAACGCATTAATTTTGTTAGTTCTTCTTGCTTAATGACTTTGCCTTTCGATTATTGCATGATTTTACATATTTTTTCCAATGGAAGTAGTAATAAAATTTTGCAGCAGTCTCAAATTTCTCATTTTATGCTTCTTAAACGGCATTCAAATTTTATCTCTTTTTCAGAATTCATTTGATAATTTTTAAATGTGTGAGTAGCGAAGATAAATGTTGAAGAAAATGGAAAAAGCAAAAAGAAAGATGAAATTTTATATATTTATATATACTTTATCTTTACGGCACTTCTGCTCTATCTTTTACGGATGAATAAATTAGATCATGTTTATTAACTGACAATGAGTACGATATTATATATGCCGTACATTGAAGCTTATCATCTTTACCATTTACTCATCGCCCAAGAATTTTTTGAATTCAATTTTCTGTGCAAGTGAATTTTACAATGTGCAAAAATTTTTTGACGTTAGCTTAAATGTGCAAATATATTTAACGTTCATCCGTATGCGACATATGCAGTCGAACTTCGCTATAGCGAACCCTGCTTAAAACGAACCTCTGGGTGTAACGCGTAAAATGTTTGGTCTCGTCCAATTTCCTATAAATATAATATTATTTTATACATTTGTAACGAACCACCAAACATATGAAATCGGATATAACAAACTTTATGGACGTCTTCGACCGAAATTTTTTTAGTATTTTTCGAAAAAATTTTAGAAAAATTACAAAAAAAATACTGCATCTATACATTACTGTCACTGATCTTTATCTTCATCCTCACCCCACCTTTTTTGTATCCGGTTAGAACACCTATATTTTGGAATGCATTATCATTGGTCATTGGGCAGGACCAGGTCGCTGAAGAAATGTCTTTTCTTATCAATTAGCAATCAAATTATGTAATGCTAATACTGGAAATATCTTGGCGACTTGTTACAGGATCCACTATTCGAAATTGTTTTCGCCACGCCGGTCTAACAAAGAATATTGAAAAGGGAAATGATGAAAACGCAATGTAGGTGGAAAAACACGACATTTCAAATTTTCAGAATGTGAAATGGAGCTTTTCCAAACATGTGAGGATGATGATGTCTTATGCGAAAAACCTTTAGTCTATGCATAAAATGCACATTCATAATTATAAATCTTTATTTTAGAGAGAGAGAGAGATGTATTTCAGGGGAAGGCTTTGAACCATGACGGTTATGCTAAGTAATCCAGTATTCCGTTTATCCATTTTTCTTATTGAACTTCGTTATAGCGGGGTTCGACTGCATATGCATATACCTATGCATTTTAATACCTATTATAAGTACACCGTGGCGCTGACTTTTATGTTGTTCTTTTAATAAAATGTTTATCTTTATCAATGTTTTAAGGTTGATAGCATTGATAAAGATAACTATATCTAATTCGTCGCTGACGGTTTGTTTACTTTTCTCGTTTAATGCGAGGGCCTTGTCCTTGAAAAACTTTTTTTATTCAATGAAGCAAAAAGTGTTACATTTCTATATAGCTAAGGAATCTGGACTGTAGGATGGATGATGAAAAATTTCTTCACTGAAATAACTCCGCAGCTTTGAAGATTTTGGCGAAGTGCTATCATGGTTTTCGTTAAGATATCTGATACTTTGAACTTTGATGGTCTTTAGTAAATCATTTCGTTCAGATTTTAGGTCTCGTTACTTGGACCCTTTTATTTTACCCTCAAATACGATTCTCGATCAAAGGGTCAAAGACGTTTTAAATTCACTCTTTATTTTCGTTATCTGATTAAAGCTAGAAAATTGTCTTGCAAGAAGAAAGGAATTAGCTTGATGTAAATTTTCATGTCAATTCTACTTGGACTTAATAATATAATAAACTTAAAATTCAACAAAGTATTACTTTGTTAAAGATAAAAATTTACCTTAAAATAATAATAAAACCCTAATTCTTTGAATTATATTTTTTCAAAATATTTACATACCAATGTACTTGTGCACTGCAATCTATGAGATTATTAAATCTCAATTTTCTTCAATGTTTTGCAGGGAAGCTGTCTCTCCATTAACGGGCAACTTTTTCGTTATTTTTAATTAACTGCAATTTTTAATGAAACAATGTGTTTAACGAAATATGAGTATACTATATCAGAAGCCTGTTCAAAAACCTTTTGTTTGATATCTCAATTATCGTTGTGTATTTTGTATGTAAAAAGAAAAAGGGGTGTTGACATGAAAAATATTATATGCGATTCTTACTACTGACATTGTTTTTCTTTTCTAAATTATATACTTTGTAGTTATTAGATCAGATATATAAAATCCAAAGCATTTCAACCTTCCCCTCTATTTGAAATAAAATTATATTATTTTATATATTTTTGAAAAGATATGCTCCATATACTTTTTCAGTCGCTTTAGAAGTGGATGCGTTTTAGCTTTCGAAAAACAAGTCTTGAGAGAAAAAATTACAGGTGATCAGGATGTGATGTCTTAGGATCTTAGCCTCAAATGGATGCGTGAGCAACATCATTAATCAGGTATCTCGAAAACAACATTACCTGCTGCCAATCATCAACCAAGACGCTCATTCAGCACTACTGGATATCAGCAGAGTTGGAAAAGAAATATTGGGTAAGAATAAGTTCGTGCAGAGAACCATCAGAGTAAGAAGAACAAACATCATTCGTTGAATAGTTTTTTTAGGGGGGGGGGGGGGAAGGAAGTTGTTTTTTCTTTTGTTTCTGCACCTGCTGTTGCAGTGACCATACGAATTGCTCTTCGGGTCGAGGAGCTGGACGGGAATCTGAGTTGCCTCGACGACAAATTGCCTGAATTCAGCAAATAATTCAGCGGGTTCTGTGTTTGTTAAATGGCGCTGATATAGTAAAATATGTTTTGTTACTGAATCAAACAAGAGGAATTTTTTCTTTAACCGAAAAACATATTGAGTATTATGCTGGCATTGCTAGTATTGAATTCCTTGTGTTATTTAGAAAAAAAATCTCATTTGAGAGAAGAATAAAATCTAACTGACAATTAAGCATACACATGTTAAGATTAATCCAGCAAACAGCTGAAAAGGAATTAAAAAAAGAAAAAATATTTGAATTATTTTTTTGGATTTTATTTTTCCGAAATTTCATTTAAAAGTGATGGCGGAAAAATAAATGAATGACGTGAATGGTTCGTGTGAAATCTAAATAAGAATTCGGCTTGGCTGAGTATGTGTTTTGTGAACTTCATTAGGAATTTTTACGCTTCTTTCACCTAGGAACAAATTCAATACGAACAGAAACAATAATTCCACAAACAAGATTTTTAATGTGGAGCCACGGATATACATATCAAAACACTGTCCCCTTTATCAGGTTGTAAAATGGAATACAGCGTGTGACTGTATACATTAACCAAATAATAACCAATCAGGTTATTTTACAAATATACGGTAAAAAAAAACTGAATGGTTATTTTTTTGCTAAGAATATATATATAGTACAAGTAGCCAATCATGGGTTACAACGTGTGATAATATGTACAAGAAATAGGTTATTTTACAGAAAGAAATAAATAAAAAAAAGGACTACAAATTAAGAAACGTCATATATATTATTACCTGATTGACAGGCATGGGGGTCAGAGTCACTATTAAGTAGATTTTCAGCAAATATTTTTTATTGCGAATTTCTATCGATTCAGGAAATACAATAATTTTTGGACCTTAGTGGTATTCAAGAAATTTGACATGGCTCTGTTTTAAGACTGGTCCGCGATCCTAGAAATACCTACTTCACCATTTTAATATAAGAAATATGCTCTTTAATTCTTATTCCAAAAGTTCGAAGTATGGACCCGTAATAACAGTGTCGACAAATTGAACAAGGGGTTTTATAAAAGTTTTGAAGTTTTTAAATTTAATATTTCTTTATTCAAAGGGAAAATATATAAAGCTCGATGACCAACCCATTATGGAAAAAGGTCCGACTCAGTGGAATTTTTGAAAAAAGGTCCGGAATTTTTGAAAATCGACCCTTCCCAAGATAACGTCCTGGCTACGGCCCTGGTGAAATCATCCGTGCTCTTGATTACACAAAAACGTGTTCACGATGGGTTCCGCGCTGTCTTATGGAGGAACAAAAACCTCTGAGAAAAAAACATTTTTTCTGAGTTGCTGCAACGTTTTAAAGCCTTCTTGTCACGGATCGGCTTCGGTGGCTCAGTGGTTGCGTGATCGCCTCTGATGCCCGAGGACGCGGGTTCGATCCCGGCCGAGGACGACGAGGATTTTTTCAGGGGGAAAATCCTGAGATCACGCACTTCCTTCGGAAGGGAAGTAAAGCCGTTGGTCCCGTGTAGTCGTTTGCCGGCTGCACGTTAAAGAGCCCTTGCGAGGCAAAATTTGCGGCCCCTACAACGCCGTCCTGAAATGGCCATAGTAGTTGAAAAGGACGTTAATACCAAATAAACAAACAAACAACAACAAACCTTATTGTTACGGAATGTGACAGCTGATGAAACCTGGGTGCACCGTTTTGAGCCCGAAACAAAACGACAATAGATGGAATGGCGTCATCCGCACTCTCCACAGAAGAAAAAATTCTAAGCAACTGCTTCTGCAGGTAAGGTCATGATCACTGTGTTTTGGGACTATTAATTCTGAGGCATATGTGAACACATTAACCAAACTCAAGAAGCGCTTCCAGCGACTTGGACGCCATAACAACCCAGCTGATTGTTTTCTTCAACACGATAACGCTCGCCCTCACACCAGTTTGAGGACTTCGGAACACATCACGAAACAGGGTTGGACCGTGTTACCCCATCCACCCTACAACCCTGACCTAGCGCCCTCACATTTTCACTTGTTTGGGCCATTGAAGAATGCCATTCGTGGAAGACATTTTGAGGATGACGAAGAGGTGATTCGCACAGTGAAGACATTGCTGCGTGAACAGAACAAGGAGATTATGTGGAAAAATATGGAGTGTAGAAGAAACATCATTCTTTCGTGTGTATAAGTTTTATTGTGTTCAGTAAATAATTGTTGAAGAAAAAAATTGTGGTGAATTACTTTCTGGGCTACCCTCGTAATTATTAATGTTAATCTGAAATAAGCATCATTCGAATGAAAGTATATTATTTAATTTTATTACTTGAGTTATAACTTAAACAATTTAGATATCTTCAACTTGTTCATTTAAAATAAAATAAAACATGTTCATTATATTTAATTCTCTTTCCTTGTGAAGTACATTTTCTTCCTGATTCACTTCCTCTCGTTTCTCCCAAAATTTTCCGTTTTGAGAAAGTTAGCGGTTTTTTTTTCCTTCCAGGGTTTAAATTTAGCTCTGCTTGTTTGTCACTTTATCAACTTTAAGGTAACTTTGTCTTAATCTTTTATTGATATTGATCTTCCGGTTTATACAGTAAATGAGTTTGATGTCGAGTTTTGCTCCTTTACATTCCATATGACAGAAAAGAAAAGCGGATTGCTGACATTTCATGAAGTGTAGTTTCAGATAATATTTTTCAGGAAACTGTCTCCTAAGAGATTGACACTTCCATTTCCATAGAAATTTTCATGTTTGCATTACAAGATTTAACGCTCTTTGAAGTGCCTTTTAAATATTTACCTCAGTGTATTCTAGATCTTTGACATTCGAAGACCAGATTTAAGAGAAGCATTGAGCAAATAACAAGACATTGGACATAAATAGGATCACAAATGGTGGCATGCATGTAGAACACAACCATTACTTTGACGTTTTCAACTCATTTTGAGGTACGTTATCAAATAAACGTTAAATTCCACCTTTATTTCAGTTGAGTTATCAAAGTAGTAAACACTAAAGTTAAAATCGACTCTAAAGTTTTTGCATAACAATAATATTCACGGATGATAAACCTATATATGAATCAAAAATTTTAAAACTCAAATTCACTTTCCTGTCGCTTCATTTTCTTCGAGAACCCGACGCGATCTAGCCTCCGATTGGTGGTTTCAGTTAGTGTTGTTAATCGCAAAAGTTTACTGCTTAGTAATGCAAGATTCCAACGCTCTTTCACACTCCTTTTCGCAGCTGACGTCATTTGCATCTAAAATCAAGTTATCATTCCGTTTCGCCATTTTCCATAATTTTATGAATTTAATTCATCTTTAATTTTATCTTTAATTTAAGATTTACGTGACCATAAAATTTACCTTTCAGTATTACTTATTACTGTCTACAGAATTTTTATTTATGTGAAGAAAAAGAAGCAAAACTCCCATTTTATTAAGCAGAGTTGAAATTTGTAAATTTTGGTAAAATCGAATATTATCGTGTTTGTCTAAGTCATGCTGTATCCAACAGAAATGTGATTCAAAATGTTTTAGAGAAATATAGCGTTAATTCTGTAATGTACATGTAAAGAAAAAGAATGAAAGGCTATTCAAAGATCACATACGCCTTTCTTTTTAAATTGGATTTCTATTTTATTCCAGAATTAATTTAAAGCTTTAATGATCGTCTGTTTAAAATATTCAAAATTATGTACCTTTTCATTCTCCCTGAGAATATTTTTACCTGACTGACTCAGTTATCTTTAAGTCGTATATTTATTAAAGAAAATTGAATTTTGAAATGTTGCTTTCCTGTTATAAAATATAATAAAAATATAAAATAACCTGTTGAAAAACATTTCCCTCGCGCTCCAATCAAGAATGCAGCAAATATATTCCTCGTCTGCTTCATATTTTTTATGATTATTTTATTTTTCTCGCCGCCGTCAACTCTTCACTTAGGCAAAATGCCTTTTTTCCCCTCCTTTTTTTTACAATCCATTTGAAGGCGCAAAAGGCGTTAAGGCTCGCTTCGGTTTTCCAGTCGAGTTTTCCTATGGCAGTGATAAAAATCCGAATGACGGTTGAACCAAAAACGTTGCCTTCCATCTGGTGCCTCCTTATAATGGCCAAGTAATGGCGATCTGTATGCACGTGCAATAAAACTCTTGACATTCCCTCCAAATGAATGAGATTTTCCATCGAGTGTTAATGGGAGACCTTTTCCTCCTCGGCAGCTGTGGCTGCTTTTGTTGATCTCATTTCGGAGTCTGCAAGCGGCCGTCTCATTAGTTGATGGAATGAAGGGTGAAAAGAAATAGAATGCCGCACCAATCAAGTTGAAGATAATAATCAACCCTTTTCTTCCCTCAACGTAATCTACTCACTTCCGGGGAATGAGAACATGCAATTCCCCCCCGACGTGCGTAATGACATTATGTCCTAGCCGACAGAATTTATCAGAGGAGAAAACCTTTGCTTCGGATCTTTTCAACGCATATACGCCAAAAACGCCCTCAAAAACCGAACCGAGAGATTTCACGAGTAGCTTTTTATGACTTCAACTTAGACAACTCGTCTCTTAAGATTTTAGCCGTCAATAGCAATAAGAAAAAATGTTTCTTTCAAACTGCATTTCAGCTATTTGAAATCCTGTCTTTACATTCAGTCATCCGGAAATGGCTTCCGGCAAACTCGGAATTACATTAAAGAATATCATGAGAAGATATTCTGTTCCCATTTCTTAATGTATCAATTGGGTCTTTTTAATACAGTATTGCATATACCTTACATATCTTAGAAAAAGTGAAATAAAAGCATACTGTCCACTCCTATTTCCAACATTTTTCTCATCAAACAGTATTTATACGAAGATTTGTCCCAAACCGAAAAGTAAGGTTTGACAAATCTTGTGAAATCTAGAAAATAAACTCTTTGTCTTTATTAATAAGTTATTGTAGAACGGTTTTCTTTTAATGCTCATTCCAGGAATAGATTCATAAGTTTTAATAGTCTCTAATCGAATGCAGGTAACATTCTACCATCAGAATGTCTACCAATTGCTTCAGAACTACATATCTTCTGGTTCTCACTTCGCTCCCTAAAACTATCCAAATTGGTTTCATAATGGAAAAACATCTTGGCGCATCTCAAAACAAGATTAAACTGTTCTGGTGGTATGTGCATTGATGAATTATCATTTTGAAAAATAGCATTTTTGAGACCCTGCATGTGGATTAGAGATCAAACCTGCTCACCCAAATTGTCCAAATACTCTTTGACGGTAACACGACCTTTGAAAGTAATGCGGGACCATCGATACCAAAATAGAGTCCATCAATTTAGCATAGATTCATCCATGTATGTGAAACTGAAATATTTGAAATCCACTAGAAAGAATAAGTTATAAATGCGTATCTTTTATTTCATATGTTGTTGTTTCTTGTCGATTAAAAGTTTTCCTTTTAATCGGAAATATTCCTCCTAAATAAACGAAATGCGAACCGAAAAAATTCGGAACGAAATAACGTTTACGGTTAATGCGGTTCAAGAAAACTTTTATTTCTATTCGAGTTCGTGTTTCGCATCGGCAAAAAATATCGTTATTTTTTCGGTTTCGGTTTGATTCCGATTCGAAACCCTTGTAAATTTATACTAAGGCTTAATCGAAATCTTTTTTAGCTGAGTAAGTACTTCGGGAGTTTCCTGTGAAGAATTTGATAATTCGTGTAATTTTTCTTCTACATTACGGACATAAGTTTTCTTATACAGTTCGTAGAATACATCTCGAAACAAGAAATTATAACCCGAGGAGGTTTTAAGAAAATAGCGAAAGCGCTAAGTTCATCTATTATTTACCTCTTTTATCCGCACTTTTTAACCCTCATTTTTTTTATCAAAAAATTGATATTCTCGAACGTTTGTCATCTTTCGTTTGTCATCATTTCTGGTCGAATGGTATATCACATGTCATATGTTGGCGTTCGAAAACAGTTAATAGTTCTAAAGACCATCACTCCCACCCTCTGGGAGAAAAAAATCGGGTCATACTTCATAGTAATTAGCATATCAAATTTTATTCCTAAAAACTGCTAAAACTGATAAAAAAATGTTGAACAAATGAGAAAAATTTGCTGTTATGTCCATACAGGATGATGTTGGCCAAGAATTAAAACCTGCAATAACAACGAGAGACATTAAGATGTTACTTTAGATTAAGGAGGAGAAATGATAATATAGAAAATACAAATTAAAATTTACGATAGTTCTTATTAAATTAATTTTTATTTGCCATTTTTAATTGCCATTTTCATTAAAATCTTAACATTCGAAACTTTGAAAACTTAGCTTTATTAGCGTTTTGTTCTTATGTCTGGAATTTTTATTTAGCGATTATGTAAGCCAATTCTTTCCTTATTTCCGAATCTGTTGACATTGAAACCCATTTCTGTATTTGCGAAATATATGAAATTTTATACAAAAAAATATAATAGACTTGCAAACAAAATCGTGAATGTCAAACAATTTAAATTCTAAAAGAAACATTAGAAAATTGAAAAAGCTAGATATGTAGCCTTCCGTTGAATTTACTAAATTCTTTAATATATTTATATCAATCTTTCTTGTGAATCGTGTAAGATTAATGCTATAACCATAACAACGACATTGCCATTGAAACATGCAGGAGCAGATTGTTGAGCCGATAAAAAGGTTGAAATGCTTGACCTGAATTGAAACATTCTGCTTTTCAAAACATTTATATTTATTTCATTAATATAAAATGGTGTATTTATTAAAATTAATTTAATATCGTTTTAAACATATCTATTAATTTTCTTAGACATATAGTGTATAATTTTGGCATTTGTTAATAGAATGCTTTGGAGATCATCAAGGGTTTCCCCAGGCATACACGTAGTTATGTGAGGAAGTTTGTGAAATCCCAATAGGCACAATTTGAGATTCTGGAAGTTTCAAAAACATCTGTGTTCCAGATAGATTTCAATTATTGTTTGTCTCACAGAGTGCTACTTTTTCACAATCGTGAATTTAATTCCCAACGCCCGAAAGGCATTTTCTACTCGCAACCTGTTCCATCGCCATCTCAACTCCAATTCATTTTTGTTTTGTCATCAAAAATGGAAAATATTCTCAAGCAGTCAAACAACGTCATGAACAGAACCTGCAAATTTATCTAATTAGCAGATGATTGCACTATTAGAACGGTCTAATTTTTATTTCATGATTTATTCATGAATTGTTTTATTTTTGATCATTTAGCCATAATACGATTCATTCATTGGTATATTTCAATTTTCGTGTTGCTTCCGTCCACGTTCGAAACCAAAACATGATAGATCTGCTGTACAACATGATATATAAATGATAAGATATATTTCATAATGTTAATAAACTTAAAATGTGCATCATCAAGAAGGAAAACAATCACGTAATTTCAATTTTTAAAAAATTTGAATACGCTTAGAATTAAATTATTTAAAATTTCTAATTGGCATTATACTAATTCCACTGAAATGGTATAGTCACACACCTTATCCTTTTAATATTAACATATTATTATTATTATTGTTTATTAAAAATATACCCAATCGGATAATGAATATAAAAATTACAGAAATTGTAATTATAAATTACATGTTTCCATAGTCAAAATATGTTTCTTTAACAATCTTTCAAAATGCAATCTTTTAAATTTACAAGTATATTTTTTACAAAAAAAAAAAAAAATCTTCTTATTCTTAAAAACAAATCATTCCATGATTGAAAAGTATTAAAAGGGAAAAATCTCACTACATTATAATAAGCAGACAGAGTAAATTTTAAAACTCTTTGTGAACGGATATCTTGATTAAGTGTACAATAATTTGATAAATAGTCAATCAATGTTCATCATTTCTCAAATTAATCGCAATAGATTTCAGTTTATAGAATAAAAATTAATTTCTCTAGGGAAAATTGGTTTGTTTTGTTTGGTATTAACGTCCTTTTCAACTGCTATGGTCATTTGAGGACGGCGTTATAGGGGCCGCAAATTTTGCCTTGCAAGGGTTCTTTAACGTGCAGCCGGCAAACGACTATACGGGATCAACGGCTTTACTTCCTTTCCGAAGGAAGTGCGTGATCTCAGAATTTCCCCCTGAAAAATCCTCGTCTTCCTGGCCGGGATCGAACCCGCGTATTCGGGCAACAGAGGCGATCTCTAGGGAAAAAATCCTATATTTAAAAACAAAACAACGAGAGAGAACAAATTTTTGGTAACTTAAAAAGAGTTCTCAACAATTTATTAACAATCAAAAATTTAGATGAGAGACTCCCATAGTGTAACACTGATAAACATACAGATTATAAAAGAGACGTTTTTGTTTGAAACATAAAAAATTTCGAAAGTTCTTAAACACAAAAATATATCAACTAAAAAATTAATATGATCATTAAACGTAATCTTTGGGTCAAGTAAAATGCCCAATATTCTAACCGTATCACTACCACTATTAGCTCCAAGCCAACTATAAGAACTCTTCAATAAATTAATACTTAGATATTTGTCTTTATACACAATTGTTAATATATTGCATGTCCTTCCAATAATGATATTCATGTATATGGAACTCAAACTCAGGAAATTGATAAATTACTACAATTTCATCCATATACGTAATTAACTTACCAAATAAAGATACTTGAAACAAACTAAACATACATACCGAAAAAGAAGAACTAGAAACAGAACAGTCTTGTGGAATTTTTTAAAAAATCATCTAAACATACATATCTTTTATCGAAAAAGGATTCTATGGGCGCTCCAATGAAAAAAAGTCAGCTAACAGAATTCGTATATTAACAACTTAGATAAATCAAGGACTGCAATTCTATAGACAAAATCTTTTTCGCCTTAAGTAATACCGTATCATGAATAGTTAGAATAAAATCACTTGACGATTTAAATGTAGAAAGCCCAAATACTCCACAAGGAACATTCTGATTAATAAATTTAATTGGAGGCTAAAAAAGAAGTTTTTCTACCAACATTACTTAAGTATTTAGAAATCATAACTGGCCTATAATTTGATATATCCGTAAAAACTACCTTTTTATGAGCAGGTTTAATAACAGAAATTTTCCACTCTAAAGAAAACAAACCTGTTACTAAAATTTCATTAGAAACTTGCGTTAATTTTGCCAAAATACGAAATCTAGTATGCAAAATTCTTTTCTTATTAAAATAATCATTTGTAAAACAACTGTTAGGTTTCAACCTATTTATCGATTCTAAAATGCATTTTTTCCAAATTTAGGCACTTCGTTGCTGCCCTCCATCTAACATTTCTCGCTTACTGATAAGCAAATATCTTCAACTGTCTAAGGCTTTTGGATCTTATTTATTAGACATAAATTGTTGATTTCTACTAACTGCTGCAAATTATTTAAAATGTATTTACAAGCGTAAGAAAATTATTATTATTTAAAAATTTCTTTTTCTAATTAAAATCCATATGTTTTTAGTGTTTCCCAAGATAAAAGATCGTTTACATAAACGAAATTCTTTTTTAAACAACTTATTGTGTAAATCATAGGTGGATTTAGATTTAATTGTATTCGAAGCTTTCCAATTTTTGTAAGCATGATTTCTAGCAATTAAAAGATCATTCAACTTTTCGCTCCACCATGGTTTAAATTGATGTGTAAGATGCCGAATATGTTTATGGCTAATTGTAATCCTTAGCAACCTTAACATTAACTATAACTTGATTTGAATTCATAAATTAGTGTTTGTTTATGGCTAATATCACCTTCGTTATAATTCTTACTTTAAATTACAATTGAACAATTTTATATTATACTTGAATGAACATGAGATTAATAATAATTCTAATAATTTAATGATGTAAATAATTAAATCAAAACTAAAAATAAATAAATAATAAAAATAATGATGATGAAGAAAGTCAGATGATGCTCAACTGAGTCACCCCAAATTTGGAATTACCGTGGACTAGAAAGTGGCATTCTTCATTAGCATTATTTTTATTTATTTATTTATTTATTTATTTATTTATTTATTTATTTATTT